>JAWNNK010000860.1:0-30000 GCA_035045065.1 Hirtodrosophila trivittata
ATTACTTGTGCTGTACCTCAAGATGGTCATTTGGGACCCCTATTATTCACTCTATTTATTAATGATTTAGCAACCATTCTTTCTCATTCCAATGTATGCAGATGTTGTTAAGCTTGTCTATTCATACACTGATCCCACTCACAACTATTTGCAAGAAGATTTAAATGCTTAGCAACGCTGGTGTTTCACCAATCAGTTGCATCTTAACTGTCCCAAATGTATATTTATGATATTTAGTCGCGCTAGACACCATTTAGGCTCCTATACGATTGACAATATTCCATTGCAACGTATATGCACGGTTAAGGATTTGAGTGTCTTATTTGACTGCAAATTAAACTTTAATTTGCATATCTATCCTGGAATACTGTTCGTGCGTTTGGTGCCCACTGTATAGTGTCACCCAGGATCGAATTGAGGCTGTTAAGAATCAATTAGTGCTGTTCGCTTTACGTGGACTAAGCTGGGACCCCAATCTTCGTATAACACCATACTCCAGTAGGCTTCTGCTTCTAAGTATTCCTTCATAGTTTAGTCGTAGAAAAACTGTTGGTGTTGTTTTTCTTTATAAATTAATTGTTGGCAATATCGACTCTTCTTTCATTTTGGGTCGTCTTAGTTTTACTATTCCTCGTCGGTGTACTAGGAATTAAATCCGATTGTCCCTTCCTACATGCGCAAATTATTATGCGTTATACAGCTGTTGCCACGCTTTCTTTGTAAATTATAACAATCTATACAACGTGTTTTCGAATGAATCTTCTTTTTCTTCTTTAAAATTTATTTTTTCCTATATCTTAAAAGAAATAATTAATATTCTTTCTAGCTACATTATTTTTGTATTCTTTAGTTTCTATTCTATCCTTTACTATTCGCCATTCTTTTTACATCCTACTTGTCTCTTTCTTTATATCCGCAGCTTCTTAACTCTTATATCAATATATCTTAAAAATTAACATAATAAAACCAATAAACCAATCCAGGCAACAAATGTTGGATCGGTTTAAATACATTTATAATGTTTAATACCCCATATATACATATTTTATGGAATTCATTTTTAATATTTTTTTCCTTTTCCTTCCTTTTTTCAGAAATTTCCTTTGGTACTTAATTTTACATCGGACAACAGAGATGGTGGACTGAACAGATAATTGCAGCAGTGAATAAATACCACTTGGACCGCCGCTGATACTTGGACCAGCTGACACTGCGTATATGGATGAAGTAAGTCTAAGATCATATTATTACGAAAGCATACACTGATTATTAATTTTCACCTATTTAGATATGTTAGTTGGAGCTGGGCCACCGAATGCGAATTACAAAATTTAAAAGAAATACAATGTACATGCTAAAATTAAAGGGTTAAAGAATAAAAATTAAGTCTGGGGACTTAAAATATTTATAAATATTAAAGTGTATTTAGTTGATCCAACATTTGTTGCAAAGATTGGACAAAATCCAGCAAATCCCAATAAGATCAATAAGTATTAGTATTGTAGTAGTTTGTATCATTAAACTTAAAAGCGATTTAAAAGATCTAAACGAGACATTTTTACAGCAAGAGGGATAGAGTCAGAAGACGAAAAGGTTTAAAGTTCATTGTAGAGAAGACTGAAGAATTCATACCTTGAGTGACAGGGCGGGACATAAAGAGGAATAATAATTTTTAGTCCATCTAGAAAACACTGATATTCAAAAAGACTAATGCTCGTTCAATCGACACCTGTTACAAAGTAAATCAATGAATAAGTAAACTTCAATTAATTAAGGCATTTCCATTTACCTGTGTTGGAGGTACGGCATAACAAATATTGCTTATTGCGTATAACTCATGGTCGGTGTACTGTTTTCAATTCTATGAAAAGGCAGTTGAAGATTTTCAATTTTTGAATATACGTCGATTATACTGCCCACTTCCATTATAACATCGCATCCAACATTGCATCTTCCTCATCAAAAAAATTGTTTTGCGATTGATTTAAGCTGGAACTCGGCGTTGTTTACCAGTAGGGTTAAGACTACATATTCTGTTCCAAGTGGATTTGAAATGACTTATTGCGTCGATTTTTTGTTGTTATGACAGTGTATCTTGAAAACGGGGATCCAAAAACAAACACGAAATTACGAATTTATTATTTAACAATGTTTTTGTTCACTTTCCTATGAAATTTAAAAATTGGTTCCCAATAATTTTTGCTATTGTTATTGCTGATTTGAATCATTAACTATTTTTTCGGTAGAAATTTTCAACAATTTTTACAGCCTTTGGGAGTAAAGATTGCTGTAATGCAGTTGTTCTTCTTGAAATTTTGTTTTATTGTTTTTTGCAAGGGACTAAAAACATTGCCATAAGCCTCAATGAATTCCCAAAACGAGGAATCAAGGTAAACAGTTTCTTCTTCTGATTTGATTTCAATTTTACTTCCAACAAATTTCTTAACATGGTATAAGTGGATCCCCATCTAGTTGGGCAATCCAGTTGCGGCATTTTCAATGTTCTTATTTCAAATATTTCGCGATACCCATTGAATGTTTTCCTTATGTATTTTGTCATATTTCGACAATTTGTCATATTGAACAAGTATTTTACCATGTCCGCTGATTTCACCACATCCACAGCAAACAGCTGTGCTGTATATGCAGCATAACGACAAACTTGTATATTGCCTATTAATATACTTGGAACTGTTTCTACTGAATCAATTTTTTCTAAGTAATCGTCGTTGGTGCATACTTCGTCGTCTCTTCAATATTAAGTTCCGTTAAAAATGACAATATATTGACTGCTTTTAGTTTATTTGCACCGTTACCAGAAGTAATGGAGAGTTTTTGAATTAAATGAATATAATATTTATTAAGCACTTTGATCACTTCCGTGGTAAGATTTTTGGCTCCGGTCGATCCTGCACCTTTCAGCTCGATCATTCCCAAAATAAGTGATTTTATTTGAATCGCACTTATATATTGTGCACTTATTCCAAAAATACTTCTTGACATTCGCGTTGCACTGTCTTTTTTTAAAGACAATAATGTTTTTGTAAGCTCACTGGTTATGTTCAGTTTAATGAATTCAATGTCATTTTTTTCCATCTGCAGCTTTTAAACCTTCACAAATTGGGTACACGATATTCCTTATATTTTTTGAATTTAAAAAATTAAAAGGAGTGCTGTCTTCCGTTATAAAATAACATCAAAGCAGCTCTTTTTTATTTATTCCTATTTAAATTTTTTTTTTTTGTATCGTTTTAATCGAGGAACATTGAAGAAGACGTTTCAAAATTGTCAACAATTAAATTTAAATTAATTTTGTTCAGTTTTGAGAAATATGCTTGTAAATTCGATAGTCTATTATTTTTAAGAAAGGTTTTTCATATATTACAAATTGCAAGACCCTCGTCTGCCTTGTTCTGAAAATAATTCCACTTTTTCGACTTCTGCTACTTTGACTGCAGTTTTTGAATTACAAGCGCCAATTACTATTGTCGCTGTTAATGCCGCTGTAGTCGTCTGTGCTGTAGCCGTTGTTTCTGGTGCCTTGTTGCTGTAGCTGATACTGCTGTAGCCGTCTTTGCTAGCCCGTTACTGTAGTCGTTGCTGTAGCCGTTCTTGCGAGCCCGTTACTGTAGCCGTTGCATAAGTCGATACTGTTACTAGCTGTCTTTGCTTTAGCCGTCGTCACTTCTGCTACTATCGTACTGCCTCTGCTGTAGCTTCCACTGCCGCTTTTATATTGCTGCAATGCTGTACCTAGTATTTTTAAATTTTTAACAACAATAATTGTTTTATTAATTGATACCCTGTCATTTACCACTGGTGGGGGACAGAATAAAATTTTTTTTAACAACCTTATTTATTTTAAAGTACTGGTTTTTTCACTTTGTTGTGTCTTACCACTGGTGGGGGAAAACAAACGAAGGCTCGAAGAACCATGTAATGAAAACACTGTTAATTAATGAGCAATTCGTAGTATACGAGTACTGATTTTATTTTTAATATTCTCGTTTTTATATACCTAACAATACTTTAACCTCCGACCGAACAGGATGCAACCGATGATCAGGTCGGTCATCAATTATCTATTTTATTTTATTTCATGCTGTCATTCTATGTGGCGTACCTCATACAAATAATAAATAAGAGTTTAAAAAATTTCAAAATATTTCTGGGTATGTAGGTTTATTATTATAATGTTAGATATAATTAAGCAAAAATTAACAAGTTTAAATTTCTTTTAAAATAAAAAACAAAATTAAAGCTTATGTACATAGTAAAGATGCATATGTGCATTTCTTTCTTTCTGTACGTAATACAATAATGTATATTGGTTTCACTGGAACCTTCATTTTGGTTGTCAATAGTTTTGCCATTATCTTTGAAAACTTCAAGGTCCAGCACTCGAAGTGGGACCAACTTCAGACCGCTCGATCAGCTCACGCACGGGCATCAGCTGTCGGTAAGTTAGCTAAATGACAGCTTAGAGTATTGTTTACAAGCACATGAAAGCAATTTGCCGAGAATAAGCGCGAACAAAATAATCAGCAATGGATTTTAAACATAATAGTGTGATTGCGTTATATTTAGCTAGAAAATCACAACCAGAGATTGTTTGTGAGCTCAAACACCTTAAAGTAAATAAAGTTCTCGTTTATCGCACCATAACTCGTTATGAATTATCTCAAGGTCAAGCCTTACAAGATCCAAAAGGCGCATGGTCTCACACCGAAGCAGCAACAAGGTAGACTAGAGAGAGCGAAGGAGTTGCTTCGCTTGGCCGAAAGTGGTAAATTTCCCAACATTGTGTTTTCTGACGCGAAAATTTTTACAATTGACCGATTCGTAAACTCTCAAAACGATTGGGTTTACTTGTCGGACCGCTCATACGAGAATTTGAGCCATCGATTGGCCACCAGGAGTCAGCACCCGCCACAGATAATTGTTTGAGCCGCTGTAACCGCAGATGGGTGCTCTCCAATCGTTTTCATCGAGCCTGGCGTCAAGGTTAATGCGCAATATTATTGGGAAAGGTTCTTAAGGTTGCTTTTATGCCATGGGCATACAACATTTCGGTGGCAGACCATGGACGTTTCAACGGGACTCGGAATCATCTCATAAAACTCGAATGAACCAAGAAAAAAACGTTCGGAACTTCATAACGTCCACACAATGGCTCTTAAATGCACTAGACGCGCATCCGATGGATTATTTTCTGTAAGCCACTTTGGAGAGCAAGTTCCGAGCTAAAAAAAACACCAGTCTCGAGGCGTTGAAAAAAGCTATTGTCCGCGAGTGGGCAAAAATACCTGCAAGTAACATTTGGGCCGTTTTCGATTCGTTTTTGGACCGTCTCATGGCCATAATCAAAGCAAAAGGTGGTCATATCGAGCAAAAATAAATTGATTCTGAATTTTCTATTATTTTTACACACTTTGTACTTTGAATTGAGTAAAATTAATTTTGCAAACTGAATTTATGGCCTCTTTAATTGGCTACACTTCGAGTGCTGGACTGTGTAATTTAAGGTGCTTTGGCATAGAATTAATTAGTGATTGTAGTGTAGCTATATCATATTAGTCCATTCTTGTTCCGTTTAATTTAAGATGACGTACTGTTTCAAACTGTCATTTGCTTTTAAGAACACGAGCAGAGAGGATCCCCCAGAGATATCATTGCTGGCCATTGTAAAACAGGAAATTTCCTGTCATTAAAAAAGTCCTTCGTGAAGTGTCCAGTGTGCATTGATACGTTATCCTGCTAAAAAGTTATCGCCATAAATATTGCCAGCAAATTATATTAGCTCACTATTCATTTTGGTGGCTATACAGCGTATAGGCATATTTTCTTTGTAGCAGAATGCGAATTGTAGCAATCGTTCCTGGCGCGAATCTTCCTAATAGTTTTTGTTGTCTTTTGGTATTTTTTTTCGCGCCACTGAACACCATACATTTTCTCACTCTTCGTCCCAGAATTGGTATTTATTTGCAAGCTCCAAACGAGCCCTAAAATACTCGGAGCGGCTTCTTTGGTTTAGGTACCATGGAGGTATATTTAATGAATTTATTTTCATGCAAAAATTGAACAATTCTATTCCTTGTAATTTTCAGTCCCAATTGGGGCTTTATTTGTCCGTTGTTCATCAAATCATCGACTGCTAGACGTTGAACAAGCCATTTGCACCGATTATCAATTTTGGTTTTCTGTCCGCTACGTCGCAGTGTACCATAATCGTAGAGATTTCTTAGAAATTTCGAAATGTAGTTTCTATGCCGATCTACGAGTAAGTTACCTGCAATATCAGTTATTTTGGAACCGCTTTCATGCATTCCTATGATGATTCCTTGCTCCTTGGCGGACAAATTAGTACACACTTAGTAAAGTACTTACAATAATTTTAACAATAATAGTAAGAAAGATCAGTTAGACTGATTTTGCACATATAAATATTTAATATGCAATACCCGATGTATCAATAAAATTTTGGTTCAACGGTACTACGAAGACAGAGAATTAAAAGAATTTTCGACCAATAGCATCTGCAACATATCATAAAATCATTCTCCATTCTTAGAAATTGAAAAAATTAACAACAAATTAGTAGACTAAACGAAAGCAAAAATGCAGATTAAATTATTTGTATGAGGTATATTTATTTGAATTTGTATGCATGTTAAACGTAAGTTTAAAGAGTATGTCATTGACAGGTGTGAAGTGGTATACTGAACTTATAGTCAGTTGGCTGTGATTTTGTATGTATATTGGATTTGCTCATATTTAAAAGGTATAACCCAAAAAGTTTTACTTAGGTCATCTACTTCGAGGTCAATTCGTATTACTTGTGCTGTACCTCAAGATGGTCATTTGGGACCCCTATTATTCACTCTATTTATTAATGATTTAGCAACCATTCTTTCTCATTCCAATGTATGCAGATGTTGTTAAGCTTGTCTATTCATACACTGATCCCACTCACAACTATTTGCAAGAAGATTTAAATGCTTAGCAACGCTGGTGTTTCACCAATCAGTTGCATCTTAACTGTCCCAAATGTATATTTATGATATTTAGTCGCGCTAGACACCATTTAGGCTCCTATACGATTGACAATATTCCATTGCAACGTATATGCACGGTTAAGGATTTGAGTGTCTTATTTGACTGCAAATTAAACTTTAATTTGCATATCTATCCTGGAATACTGTTCGTGCGTTTGGTGCCCACTGTATAGTGTCACCCAGGATCGAATTGAGGCTGTTAAGAATCAATTAGTGCTGTTCGCTTTACGTGGACTAAGCTGGAACCCCAATTTTCGTATAACACCATACTCCAGTAGGCTTCTGCTTCTAAATATTCCTTCATAACTTAGTCGTAGAAAAACTGTTGGTGTTGTTTTTCTTTATAAATTGATTGTTGGCAATATCGACTCTTCTTTCATTTTGGGACGTCTTAGTTTTACTAATCCTCGTCGGTGTACTAGGAATTAAATCCTATTCTCCCTTCCTACATGCGCAAATTATTATGCTTTATACAGCTCTTTCCACGCTTTTTTTTTGTAAATTATAACAATCTATACAACGTGTTTTCGAATGAATCATCTCTGTCTTCTTTAAAATTTTTTTTTCCAATCCTGCACTATTTTCCACTCTTTTTACATCCTTCTTAACTCTTTCTTTCTATCCGCAGCTTCTTAACTTTTATATCAATATATCTAAAAAATTAACATACTAAAACTTACTGATCTGATTGGGTTTTTCTGGGGTTTTCTGGGTTTTTCCCAATCCTGGTAACAAATGTTGGATCGGTTTAAATACATTTATAATGTTTAATACCCCATATATACATATTTTATGGAATTCATTTTTAATATTTTTTTCCTTTTCCTTCCTTTTTTCAGAAATTTCCTTTGGTACTTAATTTTACATCGGACAACAGAGATGGTGGACTGAACAGATAATTGCAGCAGTGAATAAATACGATTGGACCGCCGCTGATACTTGGACCAGCTGACACTGCGTATATGGATCAAGTAAGTCTAAGATCATATTATAACGAAAGCATTCACTGATTATGAATTTTCATTTTAAAAGCGATTTAAAAGATCTAAACGAGACATATTTACAGCAAGAGGGTTAGAGTCAGAAGAGGAAAAGGTTTAAAGTTCATTGAAGAGAAGACTGAAAATTTCATACCTTGAGTGACAGGGCGGAACATTAAGAGGAATAATAATTTTTAGTCCATCTAGAAAACACTGATATTCAAAAAGACTAATGCTCGTTCAATCGACACCTGTTACAAATTAAATCAATGAATCAAATAAATAAATCAATGCATCTTCCTCATCAAAAAAATTGTTTTGCGATTGATTTAAGCAGGAACTCGGCTTACCAGTAGGGTTAAGACTATATATTCTGTTCCAAGTGGATTTTAAATAACTTATTGCGTCGATTTTTTGTTGTTATATCTTGAAAACGGGGATCCAAAAACAAACACGAAATTACGAATTTATTATTTAACAATGTTTTTGTTCGCTTTCCTATGGAATTTAAAAATTGGTTCCCAATAATTTTTGCTATTGTAATTGCTGATTTGAATCATTAACTATTTTTTCGGTAGAAATTTTCAACAATTTTTACAGCCATTGGGCGTAAAAATTGTTGTAATGCTGTTGTTCTTCTTAAAATTTTGTTTTATTGTTTTTTGCAAGGGACTAAAAACATTGCCATAAGCCTCAATGAATTCCCAAAACGAGGAATCAAGGTAAACATTTTCTTCTTCTGATTTGAGTTCAATTTTACTTTAAATATCTTTAGCATCCAACAAATTTCTTAACATGGTATAAGTGGATCCCCATCTAGTTGGGCAATCAAGTTGCGGCATTTTCAATTTTCTTATTTCAAATATTTCGCGATACCCATTGGATGTTTTCGTTATGTATTTTGTCATATTACGACAATTTGTCATATGTATGTCCGCTGATTTCACCACATCCACAGCAACCAGCTGTGCTGTATATACAGCACAACGACAAACTTGTATATTGCCTATAAATATACTTGGAACTGTTTCTACTGAATCAATTTTTTCTTAGTAAACGTCGTTGGTACATACATCGTCGTCCTCTTCAATATTTAGCTCGGAAACAAATGATAATATATTGATTGCTTTAATTTTTTTTGCACCGTTATCAGAAGTAATGGAGAATTTTTGACTTAAATTAATATTGTATTTATTAAGCACTTTGACCACTTCCACAGCAAGATTATTGGCTCTGGTCCGAACCTTTCAGCTCGATCATTCCCAAAATAATTTTTTTTCCCTTTTATATTTTTTATTTGAACCGCACTTATATATTGTGCACTTATTCCAAAAATACTTCTTGACATTCGTGTTGCACTGTCTATTTTTAAAGACAATAATGTATTTGTAAGCTCACTGGTTATGTTCAGTTTAATGAATTCAATGTCATTTTTTTCCATCTGCAGCTTTTAAACCTTCACAAATTGGGTACACGATATTCCTTATATTTTTTGAATTTAAAAAATTAAAAGGAGTGCTGTCTTCCGTTATAAAATAACATCAAAGCAGCTCTTTTTTATTTATTCCTATCGAGGAACATTGAAGAAGACGTTTCAAAATTGTCAACAATTAAATTTAAATTAATTTTGTGCAGTTTTGAGAAATATGCTTGTAAATTCGATAGTCTATTATTTTTAAGAAAGGTTTTTCATATATTACAAATTGCAAGACCCTCGTCTGCCTTGTTCTGAAAATAATTCCACTTTTTCGACTTCAGCTACTTTGACTGCAGTTTTTGAATTACAAGCGCCAATTACTATTGTCGCTGTTAATGCCGCTGTAGTCGTCTGTGCTGTAGCCGTTGTTTCTGGTGCCTTGTTGCTGTAGCTGATACTGCTGTAGCCGTCTTTGCTAGCCCGTTACTGTAGTCGTTGCTGTAGCCGTTCTTGCGAGCCCGTTACTGTAGCCGTTGCATAAGTCGATACTGTTACTAGCTGTCTTTGCTTTAGCCGTCGTCACTTCTGCTACTATCGTACTGCCTCTGCTGTAGCTTCCACTGCCGCTTTTATATTGCTGCAATGCTGTACCTAGTATTTTTAAATTTTTAACAACAATAATTGTTTTATTAATTGATACCCTGTCATTTACCACTGGTGGGGGACAGAATAAAATTTTTTTTAACAACCTTATTTATTTTAAAGTACTGGTTTTTTCACTTTGTTGTGTCTTACCACTGGTGGGGGAAAACAAACGAAGGCTCGAAGAACCATGTAATGAAAACACTGTTAATTAATGAGCAATTCGTAGTATACGAGTACTGATTTTATTTTTAATATTCTCGTTTTTATATACCTAACAATACTTTAACCTACGACCGAACAGGATGCAACCGATGATCAGGTCGGTCATCAATTATCTATTTTATTTTATTTCATGCTGTCATTCTATGTGGCGTACCTCATACAAATAATAAATAAGAGTTTAAAAAATTTCAAAATATTTCTGGGTATGTAGGTTTATTATTATAATGTTAGATATAATTAAGCAAAAATTAACAAGTTTAAATTTCTTTTAAAATAAAAAACAAAATTAAAGCTTATGTACATAGTAAAGATGCATATGTGCATTTCTTTCTTTCTGTACGTAATACAATAATGTATATTGGTTTCACTGGAACCTTCATTTTGGTTGTCAATAGTTTTGCCATTATCTTTGAAAACTTCAAGGTCCAGCACTCGAAGTGGGACCAACTTCAGACCGCTCGATCAGCTCACGCACGGGCATCAGCTGTCGGTAAGTTAGTTAAATGACAGCTTAGAGTATTGTTTACAAGCACATGAAAGCAATTTGCCGAGAATAAGCGCGAACAAAATAATCAGCAATGGATTTTAAACGTAATAGTGTGATTGCGTTATATTTAGCTAGAAAATCACAACCAGAGATTGTTTGTGAGCTCAAACACCTTAAAGTAAATAAAGTTCTCGTTTATCGCACCATAACTCGTTATGAATTATCTCAAGGTCAAGCCTTACAAGATCCAAAAGGCGCATGGTCTCACACCGAAGCAGCAACAAGGTAGACTAGAGAGAGCGAAGGAGTTGCTTCGCTTGGCCGAAAGTGGTAAATTTCCCAACATTGTGTTTTCTGACGCGAAAATTTTTACAATTGACCGATTCGTAAACTCTCAAAACGATTGGGTTTACTTGTCGGACCGCTCATACGAGAATTTGAGCCATCGATTGGCCACCAGGAGTCAGCACCCGCCACAGATAATTGTTTGAGCCGCTGTAACCGCAGATGGGTGCTCTCCAATCGTTTTCATCGAGCCTGGCGTCAAGGTTAATGCGCAATATTATTGGGAAAGGTTCTTAAGGTTGCTTTTATGCCATGGGCATACAACATTTCGGTGGCAGACCATGGACGTTTCAACGGGACTCGGAATCATCTCATAAAACTCGAATGAACCAAGAAAAAAACGTTCGGAACTTCATAACGTCCACACAATGGCTCTTAAATGCACTAGACGCGCATCCGATGGATTATTTTCTGTAAGCCACTTTGGAGAGCAAGTTCCGAGCTAAAAAAAACACCAGTCTCGAGGCGTTGAAAAAAGCTATTGTCCGCGAGTGGGCAAAAATACCTGCAAGTAACATTTGGGCCGTTTTCGATTCGTTTTTGGACCGTCTCATGGCCATAATCAAAGCAAAAGGTGGTCATATCGAGCAAAAATAAATTGATTCTGAATTTTCTATTATTTTTACACACTTTGTACTTTGAATTGAGTAAAATTAATTTTGCAAACTGAATTTATGGCCTCTTTAATTGGCTACACTTCGAGTGCTGGACTGTGTAATTTAAGGTGCTTTGGCATAGAATTAATTAGTGATTGTAGTGTAGCTATATCATATTAGTCCATTCTTGTTCCGTTTAATTTAAGATGACGTACTGTTTCAAACTGTCATTTGCTTTTAAGAACACGAGCAGAGAGGATCCCCCAGAGATATCATTGCTGGCCATTGTAAAACAGGAAATTTCCTGTCATTAAAAAAGTCCTTCGTGAAGTGTCCAGTGTGCATTGATACGTTATCCTGCTAAAAAGTTATCGCCATAAATATTGCCAGCAAATTATATTAGCTCACTATTCATTTTGGTGGCTATACAGCGTATAGGCATATTTTCTTTGTAGCAGAATGCGAATTGTAGCAATCGTTCCTGGCGCGAATCTTCCTAATAGTTTTTGTTGTCTTTTGGTATTTTTTTTCGCGCCACTGAACACCATACATTTTCTCACTCTTCGTCCCAGAATTGGTATTTATTTGCAAGCTCCAAACGAGCCCTAAAATACTCGGAGCGGCTTCTTTGGTTTAGGTACCATGGAGGTATATTTAATGAATTTATTTTCATGCAAAAATTGAACAATTCTATTCCTTGTAATTTTCAGTCCCAATTGGGGCTTTATTTGTCCGTTGTTCATCAAATCATCGACTGCTAGACGTTGAACAAGCCATTTGCACCGATTATCAATTTTGGTTTTCTGTCCGCTACGTCGCAGTGTACCATAATCGTAGAGATTTCTTAGGAATTTCGAAATGTAGTTTCTATGCCGATCTACGAGTAAGTTACCTGCAATATCAGTTATTTTGGAACCGCTTTCATGCATTCCTATGATGATTCCTTGCTCCTTGGCGGACAAATTAGTACACACTTAGTAAAGTACTTACAATAATTTTAACAATAATAGTAAGAAAGATCAGTTAGACTGATTTTGCACATATAAATATTTAATATGCAATACCCGATGTATCAATAAAATTTTGGTTCAACGGTACTACGAAGACAGAGAATTAAAAGAATTTTCGACCAATAGCATCTGCAACATATCATAAAATCATTCTCCATTCTTAGAAATTGAAAAAATTAACAACAAATTAGTAGACTAAACGAAAGCAAAAATGCAGATTAAATTATTTGTATGAGGTATATTTATTTGAATTTGTATGCATGTTAAACGTAAGTTTAAAGAGTATGTCATTGACAGGTGTGAAGTGGTATACTGAACTTATAGTCAGTTGGCTGTGATTTTGTATGTATATTGGATTTGCTCATATTTGAAAGGTATAACCCAAAAAGTTTTACTTAGGTCATCTACTTCGAGGTCAATTCGTATTACTTGTGCTGTACCTCAAGATGGTCATTTGGGACCCCTATTATTCACTCTATTTATTAATGATTTAGCAACCATTCTTTCTCATTCCAATGTATGCAGATGTTGTTAAGCTTGTCTATTCATACACTGATCCCACTCACAACTATTTGCAAGAAGATTTAAATGCTTAGCAACGCTGGTGTTTCACCAATCAGTTGCATCTTAACTGTCCCAAATGTATATTTATGATATTTAGTCGCGCTAGACACCATTTAGGCTCCTATACGATTGACAATATTCCATTGCAACGTATATGCACGGTTAAGGATTTGAGTGTCTTATTTGACTGCAAATTAAACTTTAATTTGCATATCTATCCTGGAATACTGTTCGTGCGTTTGGTGCCCACTGTATAGTGTCACCCAGGATCGAATTGAGGCTGTTAAGAATCAATTAGTGCTGTTCGCTTTACGTGGACTAAGCTGGAACCCCAATTTTCGTATAACACCATACTCCAGTAGGCTTCTGCTTCTAAATATTCCTTCATAACTTAGTCGTAGAAAAACTGTTGGTGTTGTTTTTCTTTATAAATTGATTGTTGGCAATATCGACTCTTCTTTCATTTTGGGACGTCTTAGTTTTACTAATCCTCGTCGGTGTACTAGGAATTAAATCCTATTCTCCCTTCCTACATGCGCAAATTATTATGCTTTATACAGCTCTTTCCACGCTTTTTTTTTGTAAATTATAACAATCTATACAACGTGTTTTCGAATGAATCATCTCTTTCTTCTTTAAAATTTTTTTTTCCAATCCTGCACTATTTTCCACTCTTTTTACATCCTTCTTAACTCTTTCTTTCTATCCGCAGCTTCTTAACTTTTATATCAATATATCTAAAAAATTAACATACTAAAACTTACTGATCTGATTGGGTTTTTCTGGGGTTTTCTGGGTTTTTCCCAATCCTGGTAACAAATGTTGGATCGGTTTAAATACATTTATAATGTTTAATACCCCATATATACATATTTTATGGAATTCATTTTTAATATTTTTTTCCTTTTCCTTCCTTTTTTCAGAAATTTCCTTTGGTACTTAATTTTACATCGGACAACAGAGATGGTGGACTGAACAGATAATTGCAGCAGTGAATAAATACGATTGGACCGCCGCTGATACTTGGACCAGCTGACACTGCGTATATGGATCAAGTAAGTCTAAGATCATATTATAACGAAAGCATTCACTGATTATGAATTTTCATTTTAAAAGCGATTTAAAAGATCTAAACGAGACATATTTACAGCAAGAGGGTTAGAGTCAGAAGAGGAAAAGGTTTAAAGTTCATTGAAGAGAAGACTGAAAATTTCATACCTTGAGTGACAGGGCGGAACATTAAGAGGAATAATAATTTTTAGTCCATCTAGAAAACACTGATATTCAAAAAGACTAATGCTCGTTCAATCGACACCTGTTACAAATTAAATCAATGAATCAAATAAATAAATCAATGCATCTTCCTCATCAAAAAAATTGTTTTGCGATTGATTTAAGCAGGAACTCGGCTTACCAGTAGGGTTAAGACTATATATTCTGTTCCAAGTGGATTTTAAATAACTTATTGCGTCGATTTTTTGTTGTTATATCTTGAAAACGGGGATCCAAAAACAAACACGAAATTACGAATTTATTATTTAACAATGTTTTTGTTCGCTTTCCTATGGAATTTAAAAATTGGTTCCCAATAATTTTTGCTATTGTAATTGCTGATTTGAATCATTAACTATTTTTTCGGTAGAAATTTTCAACAATTTTTACAGCCATTGGGCGTAAAAATTGTTGTAATGCTGTTGTTCTTCTTAAAATTTTGTTTTATTGTTTTTTGCAAGGGACTAAAAACATTGCCATAAGCCTCAATGAATTCCCAAAACGAGGAATCAAGGTAAACATTTTCTTCTTCTGATTTGAGTTCAATTTTACTTTAAATATCTTTAGCATCCAACAAATTTCTTAACATGGTATAAGTGGATCCCCATCTAGTTGGGCAATCAAGTTGCGGCATTTTCAATTTTCTTATTTCAAATATTTCGCGATACCCATTGGATGTTTTCGTTATGTATTTTGTCATATTACGACAATTTGTCATATGTATGTCCGCTGATTTCACCACATCCACAGCAACCAGCTGTGCTGTATATACAGCACAACGACAAACTTGTATATTGCCTATAAATATACTTGGAACTGTTTCTACTGAATCAATTTTTTCTTAGTAAACGTCGTTGGTACATACATCGTCGTCCTCTTCAATATTTAGCTCGGAAACAAATGATAATATATTGATTGCTTTAATTTTTTTTGCACCGTTATCAGAAGTAATGGAGAATTTTTGACTTAAATTAATATTGTATTTATTAAGCACTTTGACCACTTCCACAGCAAGATTATTGGCTCTGGTCCGAACCTTTCAGCTCGATCATTCCCAAAATAATTTTTTTTCCCTTTTATATTTTTTATTTGAACCGCACTTATATATTGTGCACTTATTCCAAAAATACTTCTTGACATTCGTGTTGCACTGTCTATTTTTAAAGACAATAATGTATTTGTAAGCTCACTGGTTATGTTCAGTTTAATGAATTCAATGTCATTTTTTTCCATCTGCAGCTTTTAAACCTTCACAAATTGGGTACACGATATTCCTTATATTTTTTGAATTTAAAAAATTAAAAGGAGTGCTGTCTTCCGTTATAAAATAACATCAAAGCAGCTCTTTTTTATTTATTCCTATCGAGGAACATTGAAGAAGACGTTTCAAAATTGTCAACAATTAAATTTAAATTAATTTTGTGCAGTTTTGAGAAATATGCTTGTAAATTCGATAGTCTATTATTTTTAAGAAAGGTTTTTCATATATTACAAATTGCAAGACCCTCGTCTGCCTTGTTCTGAAAATAATTCCACTTTTTCGACTTCTGCTACTTTGACTGCAGTTTTTGAATTACAAGCGCCAATTACTATTGTCGCTGTTAATGCCGCTGTAGTCGTCTGTGCTGTAGCCGTTGTTTCTGGTGCCTTGTTGCTGTAGCTGATACTGCTGTAGCCGTCTTTGCTAGCCCGTTACTGTAGTCGTTGCTGTAGCCGTTCTTGCGAGCCCGTTACTGTAGCCGTTGCATAAGTCGATACTGTTACTAGCTGTCTTTGCTTTAGCCGTCGTCACTTCTGCTACTATCGTACTGCCTCTGCTGTAGCTTCCACTGCCGCTTTTATATTGCTGCAATGCTGTACCTAGTATTTTTAAATTTTTAACAACAATAATTGTTTTATTAATTGATACCCTGTCATTTACCACTGGTGGGGGACAGAATAAAATTTTTTTTAACAACCTTATTTATTTTAAAGTACTGGTTTTTTCACTTTGTTGTGTCTTACCACTGGTGGGGGAAAACAAACGAAGGCTCGAAGAACCATGTAATGAAAACACTGTTAATTAATGAGCAATTCGTAGTATACGAGTACTGATTTTATTTTTAATATTCTCGTTTTTATATACCTAACAATACTTTAACCTACGACCGAACAGGATGCAACCGATGATCAGGTCGGTCATCAATTATCTATTTTATTTTATTTCATGCTGTCATTCTATGTGGCGTACCTCATACAAATAATAAATAAGAGTTTAAAAAATTTCAAAATATTTCTGGGTATGTAGGTTTATTATTATAATGTTAGATATAATTAAGCAAAAATTAACAAGTTTAAATTTCTTTTAAAATAAAAAACAAAATTAAAGCTTATGTACATAGTAAAGATGCATATGTGCATTTCTTTCTTTCTGTACGTAATACAATAATGTATATTGGTTTCACTGGAACCTTCATTTTGGTTGTCAATAGTTTTGCCATTATCTTTGAAAACTTCAAGGTCCAGCACTCGAAGTGGGACCAACTTCAGACCGCTCGATCAGCTCACGCACGGGCATCAGCTGTCGGTAAGTTAGCTAAATGACAGCTTAGAGTATTGTTTACAAGCACATGAAAGCAATTTGCCGAGAATAAGCGCGAACAAAATAATCAGCAATGGATTTTAAACGTAATAGTGTGATTGCGTTATATTTAGCTAGAAAATCACAACCAGAGATTGTTTGTGAGCTCAAACACCTTAAAGTAAATAAAGTTCTCGTTTATCGCACCATAACTCGTTATGAATTATCTCAAGGTCAAGCCTTACAAGATCCAAAAGGCGCATGGTCTCACACCGAAGCAGCAACAAGGTAGACTAGAGAGAGCGAAGGAGTTGCTTCGCTTGGCCGAAAGTGGTAAATTTCCCAACATTGTGTTTTCTGACGCGAAAATTTTTACAATTGACCGATTCGTAAACTCTCAAAACGATTGGGTTTACTTGTCGGACCGCTCATACGAGAATTTGAGCCATCGATTGGCCACCAGGAGTCAGCACCCGCCACAGATAATTGTTTGAGCCGCTGTAACCGCAGATGGGTGCTCTCCAATCGTTTTCATCGAGCCTGGCGTCAAGGTTAATGCGCAATATTATTGGGAAAGGTTCTTAAGGTTGCTTTTATGCCATGGGCATACAACATTTCGGTGGCAGACCATGGACGTTTCAACGGGACTCGGAATCATCTCATAAAACTCGAATGAACCAAGAAAAAAACGTTCGGAACTTCATAACGTCCACACAATGGCTCTTAAATGCACTAGACGCGCATCCGATGGATTATTTTCTGTAAGCCACTTTGGAGAGCAAGTTCCGAGCTAAAAAAAACACCAGTCTCGAGGCGTTGAAAAAAGCTATTGTCCGCGAGTGGGCAAAAATACCTGCAAGTAACATTTGGGCCGTTTTCGATTCGTTTTTGGACCGTCTCATGGCCATAATCAAAGCAAAAGGTGGTCATATCGAGCAAAAATAAATTGATTCTGAATTTTCTATTATTTTTACACACTTTGTACTTTGAATTGAGTAAAATTAATTTTGCAAACTGAATTTATGGCCTCTTTAATTGGCTACACTTCGAGTGCTGGACTGTGTAATTTAAGGTGCTTTGGCATAGAATTAATTAGTGATTGTAGTGTAGCTATATCATATTAGTCCATTCTTGTTCCGTTTAATTTAAGATGACGTACTGTTTCAAACTGTCATTTGCTTTTAAGAACACGAGCAGAGAGGATCCCCCAGAGATATCATTGCTGGCCATTGTAAAACAGGAAATTTCCTGTCATTAAAAAAGTCCTTCGTGAAGTGTCCAGTGTGCATTGATACGTTATCCTGCTAAAAAGTTATCGCCATAAATATTGCCAGCAAATTATATTAGCTCACTATTCATTTTGGTGGCTATACAGCGTATAGGCATATTTTCTTTGTAGCAGAATGCGAATTGTAGCAATCGTTCCTGGCGCGAATCTTCCTAATAGTTTTTGTTGTCTTTTGGTATTTTTTTTCGCGCCACTGAACACCATACATTTTCTCACTCTTCGTCCCAGAATTGGTATTTATTTGCAAGCTCCAAACGAGCCCTAAAATACTCGGAGCGGCTTCTTTGGTTTAGGTACCATGGAGGTTTATTTAATGAATTTATTTTCATGCAAAAATTGAACAATTCTATTCCTTGTAATTTTCAGTCCCAATTGGGGCTTTATTTGTCCGTTGTTCATCAAATCATCGACTGCTAGACGTTGAACAAGCCATTTGCACCGATTATCAATTTTGGTTTTCTGTCCGCTACGGCGCAGTGTACCATAATCGTAGAGATTTCTTAGGAATTTTGAAATGTAGTTTCTATGCCGATCTACGAGTAAGTTACTTGCAATATCAGTTATTTTGGAACCGCTTTCATGCATTCCTATGATGATTCCTTGCTCCTTGGCGGACAAATTAGTACACACTTAGTAAAGTACTTACAATAATTTTAACAATAACAGTAAGAAAGATCAGTTAGACTGATTTTGCACATATAAATATTTAATATGCAATACCCGATGTATCAATAAAATTTTGGTTCAACGGTACTACGAAGACAGAGAATTAAAAGAATTTTCGACCAATAGCATCTGCAACATATCATAAAATCATTCTCCATTCTTAGAAATTGAAAAAATTAACAACAAATAAGAAGAATAAACGAAAGCAAAAATGCAGATTAAATTATTTGTATGAGGTATATTTATTTGAATTTGTATGCATGTTAAACGTAAGTTTAAAGAGTATGTCATTGACAGGTTTGAAGTGGTATACTGAACTTATAGTCAGTTGGCTGTGATTTTGTATGTATATTGGATTTTCTCATATTTAAAATGTATACCCCAAAAAGTGTTACTGAGGTCATCTACTTCGAGGTCACATTCGTGTTACTTCTGCTGTACCTCAAGGTGGTCATTTGGGACCCCTATTATTCACTCTATTTATTAATGATTTAGCAACCATTCTTTCTCATTCCAATGTATGCAGATGCTGTTAAGCTTATCTGTTCATACACTGATCCCACTCACAACTATTTGCAAGAAGATTTAAATGCTTAGCAACGCTGGTGTTTCACCAATCAGTTGCATCTTAACTGTCCCAAATGTATATTTATGATATTTAGTCGCGCTAGACACCATTTAGGCTCCTATACGATTGACAATATTCCATTGCAACGTATATGCACGGTTAAGGATTTGAGTGTCTTATTTGACTGCAAATTAAACTTTAATTTGCATATCTATCCTGGAATACTGTTCGTGCGTTTGGTGCCCACTGTATAGTGTCACCCAGGATCGAATTGAGGCTGTTAAGAATCAATTAGAGCTGTTCGCTTTACGTGGACTAAGCTGGGACCCCAATCTTCGTATAACACCATACTCCAGTAGGCTTCTGCTTCTAAGTATTCCTTCATAGTTTAGTCGTAGAAAAACTGTTGGTGTTGTTTTTCTTTATAAATTAATTGTTGGCAATATCGACTCTTCTTTCATTTTGGGTCGTCTTAGTTTTACTATTCCTCGTCGGTGTACTAGGAATTAAATCCGATTGTCCCTTCCTACATGCGCAAATTATTATGCTTTATACAGCTGTTGCCACGCTTTCTTTGTAAATTATAACAATCTATACAACGTGTTTTCGAATGAATCTTCTCTTTCTTCTTTAAAATATATTTTTTCCTATATCTTAGAAGAAATAATTAATTTTCTTCTCTATTGTTTTATGCTTTAGTTTCTATTCTACCCTTTACTGTTTTCTGTTCTTTTTACATCCTATTGTTCTCTTATATACATCTAGAAAATTAAACATACTAAAACTTACTTATCTGATTGGGTTTTTCTGGGTTTTTCCCAATTCAGGCAACAAATGTTGGATTCTTTCGTATGGTTTTCTGTCCGCTGCGTCGCAGTGTACCATAATCGGAGAGATTTCTTAGGAATTTTGAAGTGTAGTTTCTATGCCGATCTACGAGTAAGTTACTTGCAATATCAGTTATTTTGGAACCGCTTTCATGCATTCCAATGATGATTCCTTGCTCCTTGGCGGACAAATTAGTACACACTTAGTAAAGTACTTACAATAATTTTAACAATAACAGTAAGAAAGTTCAGTTAGACTGATTTAGCACCTATAAATATTTAATATGCAATACCCGATGTATCAATAAAATTTTGGTTCAACGGTACTACGAAGACAGAGAATTAAAAGAATTTTCGACCAATAGCATCCGTAACATATCATAAAATCATTCTCCATTCTTAGAAATTGAAAAAATTAACAACAAATAAGAAGAATAAACGAAAGCAAAAATGCAGATTAAATTATTTGTATGAGGTATATTTATTTGAATTTGTATGCATGTTTAACGTAAGTTTAAAGAGTATGTCATTGACAGGTTTGAAGTGGTATACTATACTGATTATAGTCAGTTGGCTGTGATTTTGTATGTATATTGGATTTGCTCATATTTAAAACGTATACCCCAAAAAGTGTTACTGAGGTCATCTACTTCGAGGTTAATTCGTATTACTTGTGCTGTACCTCAAGATGGTCATTTGGGACCCCTATTATTCACTCTATTTATTAATGATTTAGCAACCATTCTTTCTCATTCCAATGTATGCAGATGTTGTTAAGCTTGTCTATTCATACACTGATCCCACTCACAACTATTTGCAAGAAGATTTAAATGCTTAGCAACGCTGGTGTTTCACCAATCAGTTGCATCTTAACTGTCCCAAATGTATATTTATGATATTTAGTCGCGCTAGACACCATTTAGGCTCCTATACGATTGACAATATTCCATTGCAACGTATATGCACGGTTAAGGATTTGAGTGTCTTATTTGACTGCAAATTAAACTTCAATTTGCATATCTATCCTGGAATACTGTTCGTGCGTTTGGTGCCCACTGTATAGTGTCACCCAGGATCGAATTGAGGCTGTTAAGAATCAATTAGTGCTGTTCGCTTTACGTGGACTAAGCTGGGACCCCAATATTCGTATAACACCATACTCCAGTAGGCTTCTGCTTCTAAATATTCCTTCATAACTTAGTCGTAGAAAAACTGTTGGTGTTGTTTTTCTTTATAAATTAATTGTTGGCAATATCTACTCTTCTTTAATTTTAGATCATCTTAGTATTACTATTCCTCG
This sequence comes from Hirtodrosophila trivittata, assembly GCA_035045065.1. NCBI lineage: Eukaryota > Metazoa > Arthropoda > Insecta > Diptera > Drosophilidae > Hirtodrosophila > Hirtodrosophila trivittata. Next base: position 21,803 of record JAWNNK010000860.1, read on the forward strand.
TCGGTGTACTAGGAATTAAATCCCATTCTCGCTTCCTACATGCGCAAATTATTATGCTTTATACAGCTCTTTCCACGCTTTTTTTGTAAATTATAACAATCTATAAAACGTGTTTTCAAATGAATCTTCTCTTTCTTCTTTAAAATATATATTTTTCCTATATCTTAGAAGAAATAATTAATTTTCTTTCTATTGTTTTATGCTTTAGTTTCTATTCTATCCTTTACTGTTTTCTGTTCTTTTTACATCCTACTTTTCTCTTATATACATCTAGAAATTAAACATACCAAAACTTATTTATCTGATTGGGTTTTTCTGGGTTTTTCCCAATTCAGGCAACAAATGTTGGATTCTTTATTTTTTTTAGGAATTTCCTTTGGTACTTAATTTTACATTGGACAACAGAAAAGGTGGACTGGACAGGTAATTGCAGCAGGGCAGGGCATAACAGTGGTTATATGTTGACCCAACACGATTTGCAAAACCGTTGATCGAGCTCTGGATCAACTTGGTAGTAAGTTTGGTAGAAAATCGTCCAAGTCAGAGATGCGGCGTAAATTTGTGACATGTGTGTGGAATTATAATGAAAAATTTATATCTATATATTTTATTTATTATATTAATTATTTTTATATTTATCGAGAGCTAAACATGGATGAGGACTAATTGTTACTGTTGCGAAAAAGGTGCTTAGAGCTTTCAGAGACATAACTTTATCTGAAGTTAAAGTATCGGGAGGAAAAACTTAATCTGAAACTAAAGTACCTAGCGAGACGAGATGCATTAATTGCAACTGCAAGGGACATTGGACAAATGATTGCTGAAAACCAAAAAGGCAATTTGGTACTTGTTATGGGTGTAGAATTCATTTGATTACGTTATGTTCTCAAAAGAAGTCTAACATTGGTTACAATTATCACATGTAATATTAATCACTCAATAGAGCCTAATTCCTAAGGAAGTTGAACTGCTAAACTATAAGTATCATATTGGTTGTTAATTATTGGCAGATGGTTTAATAGATTGTTTGGATAAGGATAAAATTTATAATAATTTGTTAGAGGGCAAAGTATAAGGGACTGTTTTGTTATTGATAACGAAGCAATTATTTGGAAAGATGATTTTGAAAAAAATTGTTTCAGATAAAAATTAAGGAAGAGGATGAAGCAAATGTATATAATATTGGACAGCATGTAGAATAAAATTTGAAAAATAAATTTGTTAAGATTCTGATAAGCCTAAGATTGACTGCGAATTAAGAATTACGGTGGAAAAAGCAAAGCCGTTTAGTTGTTCACCTAGACGATTATCATAAACTGACAAAGAAACAAGAACTTGGCAGCACTCCAATCGCGGGAGAAATTATCCATATGGAAATTATGTCGACAGCAGGAAAACACTTTCTCACAGCAATGGACAAGTTCTCTTAACTTGCATTTGGCCAGTCCATTGTATGCCGCACCATAGCGGATATAAAAAAACCAATTTTGCAGCTAGTTAATTTCTTGCCGATGAAAAGAAATATCTATTGCGCCATCGAGGCTTCTTTTAGTGCAGAAACCATCAGATCTCTTTTAAGAAATTTCTATAACATAGAAATTACGTAGTTCCCATCCTTACTCAGCTCGTTCAATAGGCAGATTGAACGGTTCCATAGCACACTAAACGATATGGCTAGATGTCTCGCGGAACAAAAGGGTATATCCGATACTACAGAGCTTATCCTGCAGGCTGTACTCGAGTACAACAAATCAATTCATTCGGTCACTTACAGACAGACTACAAAAATCACTCGCTCGGCAACTCCAGAGCTTGAGGGACACGTAAGCAACAATCAAGGCTCAAAAGCTCTAGCTGTTGCTAGAGAGAAACAAGGTGTTTAATGGAGGCGAAAGAGTATTAGGGGAAATGAGCAGGAGGTTGGAAAACAAGTTAACGCCGTTCTATGTGGAAGCAAACGTAAATGCCAACTTGATAAAATGTACGGCAGTTCATAAACATAACTTGAGGTTAAAGAAATATTATACACAAAAAAATAAATAAATAAATAACAGAGTAATACAATACAAGAAAAAATACTTAATACTATTTAGTAAGAGCATTTGATATTTTGGTTTAGGTTGACAACTTTATTCTAGGCATGGACACCACTAGCTCATTAGCGGAGACGTTTACATATCGAACGAAACCGGAATACTACTCATCACTACAAACCTCTCGGACTTTCACAAATTGATACAGGAAACAACAGGTATGATAGACTTATTAACACTATCTCACATTAAAATACCACTGGACGCAGACACCCGACATTTGACTACTTTAATGTCAACACTTGACGTCCACCACCAATAAAGCAGAAGCCCTACATTTTAGCGGTTCGGCACTGGGATGAGTATCGCGAACGCCGGACTACGATGACATATTGGACATCAGACAAACAGAAAACGACTTGATTAGAGAAAACGAAAGACACATAGGCATAAACACAAGAACATATTCATGCAATATTTATTTATTTATTTATTTATTTATTTATTTATTTATTTATTTATTTATTTATTTATTTATTTATTTATTTATTTATTTATTTATTTATTTATTTATTTATTTATTTATTTATTTATTTATTTATTTATTTATTTATTTATTTATTTATTTATTTATTTATTTATTTATTTTGTTTATTTATTTATTTATTTATTTATTTATTTATTTATTTATTTATTTATTTATTTATTTATTTATTTATTTATTTATTTATTTATTTATTTATTTATTTATTTATTTATTTATTTATTTATTTATTTGATTTATTAATATAAGCGACAGGTTTAACGATGTTCACCTAGATATCGTTATAATGCCGCCCTGCGATGGATTTCGTTACTGTCTAACAATGATTGATAGATTCACTCATTGGCCGGAGGCTATTCCACTTCAGAACATGGCTGCAGAAACCGTAGCAAATGCTTTTTGGAGACATTGGGTTGCTCGTTTTGGAACCCCAAAAACAATTACCACGGATCAAGGTGTTCAGTTTGAATCAACCCTTTTCAGACAACTCTCGATTTTAGTTGGAGCAAAACATATACACACCACAGCTTATCATCCACAGTCAAATGGACTAATCGAACGTTGGCACAGGTCGTTCAAGACCGCCCTCATGTGCAACTCGGGATCGCCTTGGACGGAACTATTACCCACTGTGTTGTTGGGCCTGCGCATATGCTTTAAAGAAGACCTACAATCTTCAGCAGCAGAAATGGTATATGGATCGCCCTTGCGACTACCGAATTTTGTGATGACTTGGACTTCATAGAAAGTCCGCAAACATTTATTTTAAAGTTTCGTAAACACATGCGCCAGATTCGTCCAACGGCAACAGCTCACCACATCAACCATATCATAGGGCATAGACGAATGCTCCCATGTTTTTGTACGAACTGATTCAATACGACAACCTTTAGAAGCACCCTACACAGGTCCCTTTGAAGTTACAGAACGATGCAGCGATCGCGTGAATATGGTTCGGTTGAACGGCAATGACACAGCAATTTCGGTTGATCGTTTAAAGCCATGCTTTGCCGTTCGAAACGACGATTGCGTACAAGAAGAGATTTCTCTTAACAAACCAATTCGACTTATATAAAAAATAAATAATATTGTTTCATCGTGGCACACCCACTTGGAGGAGGGTACTGTGGAAACGCCGTCGATCTCCATGACATATAAACATAAACATTAAAAACTTAATCTACAAACATCCAATTGTGTTTTTACTTTGAAGCATTCAAATGGCAATATAACATGCCATAGGCGTTTCACTCAGACGCCACCTAGCGGACTCTAGCTGAACATAGTTCCAGCGTAGGTTCTACCGAAAACAACGGAATTAGTTTTGGTGACCAAGAATACTGTTTTCAGTAATACGAGCTCGAAAATCATGCAGTTACCAGTGCAAAGCGTGTCCGATTATGTATTACGTTCGGTTATTCATTTTTTAACTGCAAAAGGGTTAAACGGTAATGATATTCATAGTGAATTGGTGTCTATTTATGGTGAAGACTGTATGAGTGTCCAAATGGTGCGAAGATGGCGCACAGATTTTTTCAATGGACGCGCAGAAGTGCACGATGAGCAGCGTGCTGGACGCCCAAAAAGCGTCATTAACGGTTGAAAAAATTATTCAGGAGAACAGGCGATTGACTATTGACGATATTTTGGAAATGATGCCTCCTGAATGTCAAATTCACCGAACTTCAGTCCATACAATAGTGTCGGAAAAGCTTGGTTACAGTAAAGTTTACACTAGATGGGTCCCACGCCTGCTTTCTGATAATCACAAACAACAACGACTTTACGCCGCCCAAAAGTTTTTTGAAATGCTCGAAAAATACTCTCCAGACCTCGCACCAAGTGACTATTTGCTTTTCCCAAAGTTAAAAAAAAGCTTGGGTGGCCAGCACCTCGTTTCCAATAACGAAATCAAAAAAGTCGTCAATTCGTGGCTCAAAAAACAAGGCACGCAACATTTTAAGGAAGGTTTACTTAAGCTTTCAAACAGATACAAAAAATGTATTGATGTCCAAGGGGATATACAAATATTATAAGAGGCAAAGAATAAAGCAAATTTATTTTTACAGCCTAAAACTTGTTTTTTATTTTTCCCCAACACAGGGAAACTTACTTTTTGAATACCCCTCGTATTTTTATTTATTTATTTATTTATTTATTTATTTATTTATTTATTTATTTATTTATTTATTTATTTATTTATTTATTTATTTATTTATTTATTTATTTATTTATTTATTTATTTATTTATTTATTTATTTATTTATTTATTTATTTATTTATTTATTTATTTATTTATTTATTTATTTATTATATTTATATTATTTATTTATTATATATAGTCGACAGGTTTAACGATGTTCACCTAGATATCGTTATAATGCCGCCCTGCGATGGATTTCGTTACTGTCTAACAATGATTGATAGATTCACTCATTGGCCGGAGGCTATTCCACTTCAGAACATGGCTGCAGAAACCGTAGCAAATGCTTTTTGGAGACATTGGGTTGCTCGTTTTGGAACCCCAAAAACAATTACCACGGATCAAGGTGTTCAGTTTGAATCAACCCTTTTCAGACAACTCTCGATTTTAGTTGGAGCAAAACATATCACACCACAGCTTATCATCCACAGTCAAATGGACTAATCGACGTTGGCCACAACGTCGTAATCAGCTGACGACTCCCACTGTGTTGTTGGGCCTGCGCATATGCTTTAAAGAAGACCTACAATCTTCAGCAGCAGAAATGGTATATGGATCGCCCTTACGACTACCGAATTTTTTGATGACGTGGACTCCATAGAAAGTCCGCAAACATTTATTTTAAAGTTTCGTAAACACATGCGCCCGATTCGTCCAACGGCAACAGCTCACCACATCAACCGTATCATGGGCATAGACGAATGCTCCCATGTTTTTGTACGAACTGATGCAATACGACAACCTTTAGAAGCACCCTACACAGGTCCCTATGAAGTTACTGAACGATGCAGCGATCGCGTGATTATGGTTCGGTTGAACGGCAATGACACAGCAATTTCGGTTGATCGTTTAAAGCCATGCTTTGCCGTTCGAAACGACGATTGCGTACAAGAAGAGATTTTTCTTAACAAACCAATTCGACTTATATAAAGAATAAATAATATTGTTTCATCGTGGCACACCCACTTGGAGGAGGGTACTGTGGCAACGCCTTCGATCTCCATGACATATGTTAGACATTAAAAACTTAATCTACAAACATCCAATTGTGTTTTTACTTTGAAGCATTCAAATGGCAATATAACATGCCATAGGCGTTTCACTCAGACGCCACCAGGGACTCTAGCTGACAGTTCCAGCGTAGGTTCTACCGAAAACAACGGAATTAGTTTTGGTGACCAAGAATACTGTTTTCAGTAATACGAGCTCGAAAATCATGCAGTTACCAGTGCAAAGCGTGTCCGATTATGTATTACGTTCGGTTATTCATTTTTTAACTGCAAAAGGGTTAAACGGTAATGATATTCATAGTGAATTGGTGTCTATTTATGGTGAAGACTGTATGAGTGTCCAAATGGTGCGAAGATGGCGCACAGATTTTTTCAATGGACGCGCAGAAGTGCACGATGAGCAGCGTGCTGGACGCCCAAAAAGCGTCATTAACGGTTGAAAAAATTATTCAGGAGAACAGGCGATTGACTATTGACGATATTTTGGAAATGATGCCTCCTGAATGTCAAATTCACCGAACTTCAGTCCATACAATAGTGTCGGAAAAGCTTGGTTACAGTAAAGTTTACACTAGATGGGTCCCACGCCTGCTTTCTGATAATCACAAACAACAACGACTTCACGCCGCCCAAAAGTTTTTTGAAATGCTCGAAAAATACTCTCCAGACCTCGCACCAAGTGACTATTTGCTTTTCCCAAAGTTAAAAAAAAGCTTGGGTGGCCAGCACCTCGTTTCCAATAACGAAATCAAAAAAGTCGTCAATTCGTGGCTCAAAAAACAAGGCACGCAACATTTTAAGGAAGGTTTACTTAAGCTTTCAAACAGATACAAAAATGTATTGATGTCCAAGGGGATATACAAATATTAAAGAGGCAAAGAATAAAGCAAATTTATTTTTACAGCCTAAAACTTGTTTTTTATTTTTCCCCAACACAGGGAAACTTACTTTTTGAATACCCCTCGTATTTTTATTTATTTATTTATTTATTTATTTATTTATTTATTTATTTATTTATTTATTTATTTATTTATTTATTTATTTATTTATTTATTTATTTATTTATTTATTTATTTATTTATTTATTTATTTATTTATTTATTTATTTATTTATTTATTTATTTATTTATTTATTTATTTATTTATTTATTTATTTATTTATTTATTTATTTATTTATTTATTTATTTATTTATTTATTTATTTATTTATTTATTTATTTATTTATTTATTTATTTATTTATTTATTTATTTATTTATATTATTTATTTATATTATTTATTTATTTATTTATTTATTTATTTAATGATTTATTAATATAACGATATTTAACGATGTTATTCATATGATTATGAGGTCGTTACTGTCTAACAATGATTGATAGATTCACTCATTGGCCGGAGGCTATTCCACTTCAGAACATGGCTGCAGAAACCGTAGCAAATGCTTTTTGGAGACATTGGGTTGCTCGTTTTGGAACCCCAAAAACAATTACCACGGATCAAGGTGTTCAGTTTGAATCAACCCTTTTCAGACAACTCTCGATTTTAGTTGGAGCAAAACATATACACACCACAGCTTATCATCCACAGTCAAATGGACTAATCGAACGTTGGCACAGGTCGTTCAAGACCGCCCTCATGTGCAACTCGGGATCGCCTTGGACGGAACTATTACCCACTGTGTTGTTGGGCCTGCGCATATGCTTTAAAGAAGACCTACAATCTTCAGCAGCAGAAATGGTATATGGATCGCCCTTGCGACTACCGAATTTTGTGATGACTTGGACTTCATACAAAGTCCGCAAACATTTATTTTAAAGTTTCGTAAACACATGCGCCAGATTCGTCCAACGGCAACAGCTCACCACATCAACCATATCATAGGGCATAGACGAATGCTCCCATGTTTTTGTACGAACTGATTCAATACGACAACCTTTGAGCAAGCACCCACCGGCCCTGAGCAGAACGATGCAGCGATCGCGTGATATGGTTCGGTTGAACGGCAATGACACAGCAATTTCGGTTGATCGTTTAAAGCCATGCTTTGCCGTTCGAAACGACGATTGCGTACAAGAAGAGATTTCTCTTAACAAACCAATTCGACTTATATAAAAAATAAATAATATTGTTTCATCGTGGCACACCCACTTGGAGGAGGGTACTGTGGAAACGCCGTCGATCTCCATGACATATAAACATAAACATTAAAAACTTAATCTACAAACATCCAATTGTGTTTTTACTTTGAAGCATTCAAATGGCAATATAACATGCCATAGGCGTTTCACTCAGACGCCACCTAGCGGACTCTAGCTGAACATAGTTCCAGCGTAGGTTCTACCGAAAACAACGGAATTAGTTTTGGTGACCAAGAATACTGTTTTCAGTAATACGAGCTCGAAAAT
>JAWNNK010000860.1:32500-37500 GCA_035045065.1 Hirtodrosophila trivittata
AAACTTAATCTACAAACATCCAATTGTGTTTTTACTTAGAAGCATTCAAATGGCAATATAACATGCCATAGGCGTTTCACTCAGACGCCACCTAGTGGACTCATAACTGCATAGTTAAACGGTATGTAAGCCGATATGTCTACGTTCGGTTATTCGTTTTTTAACTGCAAAGGGTTAAACGGTAATGATATTCATAGTGAATTGGTGTCTATTTATGGTGAAGACTGTATGAGTGTCCAAATGGTGCGAAGATGGCGCACAGATTTTTTCAATGGACGCGCAGAAGTGCACGATGATCAGCGTGCTGGACGCCCAAAAAGCGTCATTAACGGTTGAAAAAATTATTCAGGAGAACAGGCGATTGACTATTGACGATATTTTGGAAATGATGCCTCCTGAATGTCAAATTCACCGAACTTCAGTCCATACAATAGTGTCGGAAAAGCTTGGTTACAGTAAAGTTTACACTAGATGGGTCCCACGCCTGCTTTCTGATAATCACAAACAACAACGACTTCACGCCGCCCAAAAGTTTTTTGAAATGCTCGAAAAATACTCTCCAGACCTCGCACCAAGTGACTATTTGCTTTTCCCAAAGTTAAAAAAAGCTTGGGTGGCCAGCACCTCGTTTCCAATAACGAAATCAAAAAAGTCGTCAATTCGTGGCTCAAAAAACAAGGCACGCAACATTTTAAGGAAGGTTTACTTAAGCTTTCAAACAGATACAAAAATGTATTGATGTCCAAGGGGATATACAAATAGTATAAGAGGCAAAGAATAAAGCAAATTTATTTTTACAGCCTAAAACTTGTTTTTTATTTTTCCCCAACACAGGGAAACTTACTTTTTGAATACCCCTCGTATTTTTATTTATTTATTTATTTATTTATTTATTTATTTATTTATTTATTTATTTATTTATTTATTTATTTATTTATTTATTTATTTATTTATTTATTTATTTATTTATTTATTTATTTATTTATTTATTTATTTATTTATTTATTTATTTATTTATTTATTTATTTATTTATTTATTTATTTATTTATTTATTTATTTATTTATTTATTTAATGATTTATTAATATAAGCGACAGGTTTAACGATGTTCACCTAGATATCGTTATAATGCCGCCCTGCGATGGATTTCGTTACTGTCTAACAATGATTGATAGATTCACTCATTGGCCGAGAGGCTAATGCATGCTGAGCATGGTGTCGTTTGGAACCCCAGAAACATTCACGACATGTAGCCGGATCAAGGTGTTCAGTTTGAATCACCCTTTTCAGACAACTCTCGATTTTAGTTGGAGCAAAACATATACACACCACAGCTTATCATCCACAGTCAAATGGACTAATCGAACGTTGGCACAGGTCGTTCAAGACCGCCCTCATGTGCAACTCGGGACCGCCTTGGACGGAACTATTACCCACTGTGTTGTTGGGCCTGCGCATATGCTTTAAAGAAGACCTACAATCTTCAGCAGCAGAAATGGTATATGGATCGCCCTTGCGACTACCGAATTTTGTGATGACTTGGACTTCATAGAAAGTCCGCAAACATTTATTTTAAAGTTTCGTAAACACATGCGCCAGATTCGTCCAACGGCAACAGCTCACCACATCAACCAGTATCGATAGGGCATAGACGAATGCTCCCATGTTTTTGTACGAACTGATTCAATACGACAACCTTTAGAAGCACCCTACACAGGTCCCTATGAAGTTACTGAACGATGCAGCGATCGCGTGATTATGGTTCGGTTGAACGGCAATGACACAGCAATTTCGGTTGATCGTTTAAAGCCATGCTTTGCCGTTCGAAACGACGATTGACGAAGAGATTTCTCTTAACAAACCAATTCGACTTATATAAAGAATAAATAATATTGTTTCATCGTGGCACACCCACTTGGAGGAGGGTACTGTGGAAACGCCGTCGATCTCCATGACATATGCTTAGACATTAAAAACTTAATCTACAAACATCCAATTGTGTTTTTACTTTGAAGCATTCAAATGGCAATATAACATGCCATAGGCGTTTCACTCAGACGCCACCTAGCGGACTCTAGCTGAACATAGTTCCAGCGTAGGTTCTACCGAAAACAACGGAATTAGTTTTGGTGACCAAGAATACTGTTTTCAGTAATACGAGCTCGAAAATCATGCAGTTACCAGTGCAAAGCGTGTCCGATTATGTATTACGTTCGGTTATTCATTTTTTAACTGCAAAAGGGTTAAACGGTAATGATATTCATAGTGAATTGGTGTCTATTTATGGTGAAGACTGTATGAGTGTCCAAATGGTGCGAAGATGGCGCACAGATTTTTTCAATGGACGCGCAGAAGTGCACGATGAGCAGCGTGCTGGACGCCCAAAAAGCGTCATTAACGGTTGAAAAAATTATTCAGGAGAACAGGCGATTGACTATTGACGATATTTTGGAAATGATGCCTCCTGAATGTCAAATTCACCGAACTTCAGTCCATACAATAGTGTCGGAAAAGCTTGGTTACAGTAAAGTTTACACTAGATGGGTCCCACGCCTGCTTTCTGATAATCACAAACAACAACGACTTCACGCCGCCCAAAAGTTTTTTGAAATGCTCGAAAAATACTCTCCAGACCTCGCACCAAGTGACTATTTGCTTTTCCCAAAGTTAAAAAAAGCTTGGGTGGCCAGCACCTCGTTTCCAATAACGAAATCAAAAAAGTCGTCAATTCGTGGCTCAAAAAACAAGGCACGCAACATTTTAAGGAAGGTTTACTTAAGCTTTCAAACAGATACAAAAATGTATTGATGTCCAAGGGGATATACAAATATTATAAGAGGCAAAGAATAAAGCAAATTTATTTTTACAGCCTAAAACTTGTTTTTTATTTTTCCCCAACACAGGGAAACTTACTTTTTGAATACCCCTCGTATTTATTTATTTATTTATTTATTTATTTATTTATTTATTTATTTATTTATTTATTTATTTATTTATTTATTTATTTATTTATTTATTTATTTATTTATTTATTTATTTATTTATTTATTTATTTAATTTATTTATTTATTTATTTATTTATTTATTTATTTATATTATTTATATTATTTATTTATTTATTTATTTATTAATTTATTTATTTATTTATTTATTTATTTATATTATTTATTTATTTATTTATTTATTTATTTATTTATTTATTTATTTAATGATTTATTAATATAAGCGACAGGTTTAACGATGTTCACCTAGATATCGTTATAATGCCGCCCTGCGATGGATTTCGTTACTGTCTAACAATGATTGATAGATTCACTCATTGGCCGGAGGCTATTCCACTTCAGAACATGGCTGCAGAAACCGTAGCAAATGCTTTTTGGAGACATTGGGTTGCTCGTTTTGGAACCCCAAAAACAATTACCACGGATCAAGGTGTTCAGTTTGAATCAACCCTTTTCAGACAACTCTCGATTTTAGTTGGAGCAAAACATATACACACCACAGCTTATCATCCACAGTCAAATGGACTAATCGAACGTTGGCACAGGTCGTTCAAGACCGCCCTCATGTGCAACTCGGGATCGCCTTGGACGGAACTATTACCCACTGTGTTGTTGGGCCTGCGCATATGCTTTAAAGAAGACCTACAATCTTCGCGCAGAATGTATATGGACTCGCACTTTGACTACCGAATTTTGTGATGACTTGGACTTCATAGAAAGTCCGCAAACATTTATTTTAAAGTTTCGTAAACACATGCGCCAGATTCGTCCAACGGCAACAGCTCACCACATCAACCATATCATAGGGCATAGACGAATGCTCCCATGTTTTTGTACGAACTGATTCAATACGACAACCTTTAGAAGCACCCTACACAGGTCCCTTTGAAGTTACAGAACGATGCAGCGATCGCGTGAATATGGTTCGGTTGAACGGCAATGACACAGCAATTTCGGTTGATCGTTTAAAGCCATGCTTTGCCGTTCGAAACGACGATTGCGTACAAGAAGAGATTTCTCTTAACAAACCAATTCGACTTATATAAAAAATAAATAATATTGTTTCATCGTGGCACACCCACTTGGAGGAGGGTACTGTGGAAACGCCGTCGATCTCCATGACATATAAACATAAACATTAAAAACTTAATCTACAAACATCCAATTGTGTTTTTACTTTGAAGCATTCAAATGGCAATATAACATGCCATAGGCGTTTCACTCAGACGCCACCTAGCGGACTCTAGCTGAACATAGTTCCAGCGTAGGTTCTACCGAAAACAACGGAATTAGTTTTGGTGACCAAGAATACTGTTTTCAGTAATACGAGCTCGAAAATCATGCAGTTACCAGTGCAAAGCGTGTCCGATTATGTATTACGTTCGGTTATTCATTTTTTAACTGCAAAAGGGTTAAACGGTAATGATATTCATAGTGAATTGGTGTCTATTTATGGTGAAGACTGTATGAGTGTCCAAATGGTGCGAAGATGGCGCACAGATTTTTTCAATGGACGCGCAGAAGTGCACGATGAGCAGCGTGCTGGACGCCCAAAAAGCGTCATTAACGGTTGAAAAAATTATTCAGGAGAACAGGCGATTGACTATTGACGATATTTTGGAAATGATGCCTCCTGAATGTCAAATTCACCGAACTTCAGTCCATACAATAGTGTCGGAAAAGCTTGGTTACAGTAAAGTTTACACTAGATGGGTCCCACGCCTGCTTTCTGATAATCACAAACAACAACGACTTCACGCCGCCCAAAAGTTTTTTGAAATGCTCGAAAAATACTCTCCAGACCTCGCACCAAGTGACTATTTGCTTTTCCCAAAGTTAAAAAAAGCTTGGGTGGCCAGCACCTCGTTTCCAATAACGAAATCAAAAAAGTCGTCAATTCGTGGCTCAAAAAACAAGGCACGCAACATTTTAAGGAAGGTTTACTTAAGCTTTCAAACAGATACAAAAATGTATTGATGTCCAAGATATACAAATATT
>JAWNNK010000860.1:40000-47500 GCA_035045065.1 Hirtodrosophila trivittata
GCTGCAGAAACCGTAGCAAATGCTTTTTGGAGACATTGGGTTGCTCGTTTTGGAACCCCAAAAACAATTACCACGGATCAAGGTGTTCAGTTTGAATCAACCCTTTTCAGACAACTCTCGATTTTAGTTGGAGCAAAACATATACACACACAGCTTATCATCCACAGTCAAATGGACTAATCGAACGTTGGCACAGGTCGTTCAAGACCGCCCTCATGTGCAACTCGGGATCGCCTTGGACTGAACTATTACCCACTGTGTTGTTGGGCCTGCGCATATGCTTTAAAGAAGACCTACAATCTTCAGCAGCAGAAATGGTATATGGATCGCCCTTGCGACTACCGAATTTTGTGATGACTTGGACTTCATAGAAAGTCCGCAAACATTTATTTTAAAGTTTCGTAAACACATGCGCCAGATTCGTCCAACGGCAACAGCTCACCACATCAACCATATCATAGGGCATAGACGAATGCTCCCATGTTTTTGTACGAACTGATTCAATACGACAACCTTTAGAAGCACCCTACACAGGTCCCTTTGAAGTTACAGAACGATGCAGCGATCGCGTGATTATGGTTCGGTTGAACGGCAATGACACAGCAATTTCGGTTGATCGTTTAAAGCCATGCTTTGCCGTTCGAAACGACGATTGCGTACAAGAAGAGATTTCTCTTAACAAACCAATTCGACTTATATAAAAAATAAATAATATTGTTTCATCGTGGCACACCCACTTGGAGGAGGGTACTGTGGAAACGCCGTCGATCTCCATGACATATAAACATAAACATTAAAAACTTAATCTACAAACATCCAATTGTGTTTTTACTTTGAAGCATTCAAATGGCAATATAACATGCCATAGGCGTTTCACTCAGACGCCACCTAGCGGACTCTAGCTGAACATAGTTCCAGCGTAGGTTCTACCGAAAACAACGGAATTAGTTTTGGTGACCAAGAATACTGTTTTCAGTAATACGAGCTCGAAAATCATGCAGTTACCAGTGCAAAGCGTGTCCGATTATGTATTACGTTCGGTTATTCATTTTTTAACTGCAAAAGGGTTAAACGGTAATGATATTCATAGTGAATTGGTGTCTATTATGAAGACTGATGACCCAGTCGAAGATGCGCACAGATTTTTCAATGACGCGCAGAAGTGCACGATAGCAGCGTGCTGACGCCCAAAAGCGTCATTAACGGTTGAAAAAATTATTCAGGAGAACAGGCGATTGACTATTGACGATATTTTGGAAATGATGCCTCCTGAATGTCAAATTCACCGAACTTCAGTCCATACAATAGTGTCGGAAAAGCTTGGTTACAGTAAAGTTTACACTAGATGGGTCCCACGCCTGCTTTCTGATAATCACAAACAACAACGACTTCACGCCGCCCAAAAGTTTTTTGAAATGCTCGAAAAATACTCTCCAGACCTCGCACCAAGTGACTATTTGCTTTTCCCAAAGTTAAAAAAAGCTTGGGTGGCCAGCACCTCGTTTCCAATAACGAAATCAAAAAAGTCGTCAATTCGTGGCTCAAAAAACAAGGCACGCAACATTTTAAGGAAGGTTTACTTAAGCTTTCAAACAGATACAAAAAATGTATTGATGTCCAAGGGGATATACAAATATTATAAGAGGCAAAGAATAAAGCAAATTTATTTTTACAGCCTAAAACTTGTTTTTTATTTTTCCCCAACACAGGGAATTACTTTATCTTATTTGATTTATTTATTTATTTATTATTTAATTATTTATTTATTTATTTATTTATTTATTTATTTATTTATTTATTTATTTATTTATTTATTTATTTATTTATTTATTTATTTATTTATTTATTTATTTATTTATTTATTTATTTATTTATTTATTTATTTATTTATTTATTTATTTATTTATTTATTTATTTATTTATTTATTTATTTATTTAATGATTTATTAATATAAGCGACAGGTTTAACGATGTTCACCTAGATATCGTTATAATGCCGCCCTGCGATGGATTTCGTTACTGTCTAACAATGATTGATAGATTCACTCATTGGCCGGAGGCTATTCCACTTCAGAACATGGCTGCAGAAACCGTAGCAAATGCTTTTTGGAGACATTGGGTTGCTCGTTTTGGAACCCCAAAAACAATTACCACGGATCAAGGTGTTCAGTTTGAATCAACCCTTTTCAGACAACTCTCGATTTTAGTTGGAGCAAAACATATACACACCACAGCTTATCATCCACAGTCAAATGGACTAATCGAACGTTGGCACAGGTCGTTCAAGACCGCCCTCATGTGCAACTCGGGATCGCCTTGGACGGAACTATTACCCACTGTGTTGTTGGGCCTGCGCATATGCTTTAAAGAAGACCTACAATCTTCAGCAGCAGAAATGGTATATGGATCGCCCTTGCGACTACCGAATTTTTTGATGACTTGGACTTCATAGAAAGTCCACAAACATTTATTTTAAAGTTTCGTAAACACATGCGCCAGATTCGTCCAACGGCAACAGCTCACCACATCAACCATATCATAGGGCATAGACGAATGCTCCCATGTTTTTGTACGAACTGATTCAATACGACAACCTTTAGAAGCACCCTACACAGGTCCCTTTGAAGTTACAGAACGATGCAGCGATCGCGTGAATATGGTTCGGTTGAACGGCAATGACACAGCAATTTCGGTTGATCGTTTAAAGCCATGCTTTGCCGTTCGAAACGACGATTGCGTACAAGAAGAGATTTCTCTTAACAAACCAATTCGACTTATATAAAAAATAAATAATATTGTTTCATCGTGGCACACCCACTTGGAGGAGGGTACTGTGGAAACGCCGTCGATCTCCATGACATATAAACATAAACATTAAAAACTTAATCTACAAACATCCAATTGTGTTTTTACTTTGAAGCATTCAAATGGCAATATAACATGCCATAGGCGTTTCACTAGACGCAACGACTAGCCCAAGCGACTCTAGCTGAACATAGTTCAGCGTAGGTTCTACCGAAAACAACGGAATTAGTTTTGGTGACCAAGAATACTGTTTTCAGTAATACGAGCTCGAAAATCATGCAGTTACCAGTGCAAAGCGTGTCCGATTATGTATTACGTTCGGTTATTCATTTTTTAACTGCAAAAGGGTTAAACGGTAATGATATTCATAGTGAATTGGTGTCTATTTATGGTGAAGACTGTATGAGTGTCCAAATGGTGCGAAGATGGCGCACAGATTTTTTCAATGGACGCGCAGAAGTGCACGATGAGCAGCGTGCTGGACGCCCAAAAAGCGTCATTAACGGTTGAAAAAATTATTCAGGAGAACAGGCGATTGACTATTGACGATATTTTGGAAATGATGCCTCCTGAATGTCAAATTCACCGAACTTCAGTCCATACAATAGTGTCGGAAAAGCTTGGTTACAGTAAAGTTTACACTAGATGGGTCCCACGCCTGCTTTCTGATAATCACAAACAACAACGACTTTACGCCGCCCAAAAGTTTTTTGAAATGCTCGAAAAATACTCTCCAGACCTCATAACTATGTATGTTCCATTTGCAAATAATTCAAGATCGCACCAAGTGATATTTGCTTTTCCCAAAGATAAAAAAAGTTTGATGGCCAGCACCTCGTTTCCAATAACGAAATCAAAAAAGTCGTCAATTCGTGTCTCAAAAACAAGGCACGCAACATTTTAAGTGAATGTTTACTTAGCTTTCAAACAGTTACAATTAATGTATTGATGTCCAAGTGATATTCAAATATTATTTAAGATGCATTAGTATAAAGCTAATTTATTTATTACAGCTATTTATTTATTTATTTATTTATTTACTTATTTATTTATTTATTTATTTATTTATTTATTTATTTATTTATTTATTTATTTATTTATTTATTTATTTATTTATTTATTTATTTATTTATTTATTTATTTATTTATTTATTTATTTATTTATTTATTTATTTATTTATTTATTTATTTATTTATTTATTTATTTATTTATTTATTTATTTATTTATTTATTTATTTATTTATTTATTTATTTATTTATTTATTTATTTATTTATTTATTTATTTATTTATTTATTTATTTATTTATTTATTTATTTATTTATTTATTTAATGATTTATTAATATAAGCGACAGGTTTAACGATGTTCACCTAGATATCGTTATAATGCCGCCCTGCGATGGATTTCGTTACTGTCTAACAATGATTGATAGATTCACTCATTGGCCGGAGGCTATTCCACTTCAGAACATGGCTGCAGAAACCGTAGCAAATGCTTTTTGGAGACATTGGGTTGCTCGTTTTGGAACCCCAAAAACAATTACCACGGATCAAGGTGTTCAGTTTGAATCAACCCTTTTCAGACAACTCTCGATTTTAGTTGGAGCAAAACATATACACACCACAGCTTATCATCCACAGTCAAATGGACTAATCGAACGTTGGCACAGGTCGTTCAAGACCGCCCTCATGTGCAACTCGGGATCGCCTTGGACGGAACTATTACCCACTGTGTTGTTGGGCCTGCGCATATGCTTTAAAGAAGACCTACAATCTTCAGCAGCAGAAATGGTATATGGATCGCCCTTGCGACTACCGAATTTTGTGATGACTTGGACTTCATAGAAAGTCCGCAAACATTTATTTTAAAGTTTCGTAAACACATGCGCCAGATTCGTCCAACGGCAACAGCTCACCACATCAACCATATCATAGGGCATAGACGAATGCTCCCATGTTTTTGTACGAACTGATTCAATACGACAACCTTTAGAAGCACCCTACACAGGTCCCTTTGAAGTTACAGAACGATGCAGCGATCGCGTGAATATGGTTCGGTTGAACGGCAATGACACAGCAATTTCGGTTGATCGTTTAAAGCCATGCTTTGCCGTTCGAAACGACGATTGCGTACAAGAAGAGATTTCTCTTAACAAACCAATTCGACTTATATAAAAAATAAATAATATTGTTTCATCGTGGCACACCCACTTGGAGGAGGGTACTGTGGAAACGCCGTCGATCTCCATGACATATAAACATAAACATTAAAAACTTAATCTACAAACATCCAATTGTGTTTTTACTTTGAAGCATTCAAATGGCAATATAACATGCCATAGGCGTTTCACTCAGACGCCACCTAGCGGACTCTAGCTGAACATAGTTCCAGCGTAGGTTCTACCGAAAACAACGGAATTAGTTTTGGTGACCAAGAATACTGTTTTCAGTAATACGAGCTCGAAAATCATGCAGTTACCAGTGCAAAGCGTGTCCGATTATGTATTACGTTCGGTTATTCATTTTTTAACTGCAAAAGGGTTAAACGGTAATGATATTCATAGTGAATTGGTGTCTATTTATGGTGAAGACTGTATGAGTGTCCAAATGGTGCGAAGATGGCGCACAGATTTTTTCAATGGACGCGCAGAAGTGCACGATGAGCAGCGTGCTGGACGCCCAAAAAGCGTCATTAACGGTTGAAAAAATTATTCAGGAGAACAGGCGATTGACTATTGACGATATTTTGGAAATGATGCCTCCTGAATGTCAAATTCACCGAACTTCAGTCCATACAATAGTGTCGGAAAAGCTTGGTTACAGTAAAGTTTACACTAGATGGGTCCCACGCCTGCTTTCTGATAATCACAAACAACAACGACTTCACGCCGCCCAAAAGTTTTTTGAAATGCTCGAAAAATACTCTCCAGACCTCGCACCAAGTGACTATTTGCTTTTCCCAAAGTTAAAAAAAAGCTTGGGTGGCCAGCACCTCGTTTCCAATAACGAAATCAAAAAAGTCGTCAATTCGTGGCTCAAAAAACAAGGCACGCAACATTTTAAGGAAGGTTTACTTAAGCTTTCAAACAGATACAAAAATGTATTGATGTCCAAGGGGATATACAAATATTATAAGAGGCAAAGAATAAAGCAAATTTATTTTTACAGCCTAAAACTTGTTTTTTATTTTTCCCCAACACAGGGAAACTTACTTTTTGAATACCCCTCGTATTTTTATTTATTTATTTATTTATTTATTTATTTATTTATTTATTTATTTATTTATTTATTTATTTATTTATTTATTTATTTATTTATTTATTTATTTATTTATTTATTTATTTATTTATTTATTTATTTATTTATTTATTTATTTATTTATTTATTTATTTATTTATTTATTTAATTATTTATTTATTTATTTATTTATTTATTTATTTATTTATTTATTTATTTATTTATTTATTTATTTATTTATTTATTTATTTATTTATTTATTTATTTATTTATTTATTTATTTATTTATTTATTTATTTATTTATTTATTTATTTATTTATTTATTTATTTATTTATTTATTTATTTATTTATTTATTTATTTATTTATTTATTTATTTATTTATTTATTTATTTATTTATTTATTTATTTAATGATTTATTAATATAAGCGACAGGTTTAACGATGTTCACCTAGATATCGTTATAATGCCGCCCTGCGATGGATTTCGTTACTGTCTAACAATGATTGATAGATTCACTCATTGGCCGGAGGCTATTCCACTTCAGAACATGGCTGCAGAAACCGTAGCAAATGCTTTTTGGAGACATTGGGTTGCTCGTTTTGGAACCCCAAAAACAATTACCACGGATCAAGGTGTTCAGTTTGAATCAACCCTTTTCAGACAACTCTCGATTTTAGTTGGAGCAAAACATATACACACCACAGCTTATCATCCACAGTCAAATGGACTAATCGAACGTTGGCACAGGTCGTTCAAGACCGCCCTCATGTGCAACTCGGGATCGCCTTGGACGGAACTATTACCCACTGTGTTGTTGGGCCTGCGCATATGCTTTAAAGAAGACCTACAATCTTCAGCAGCAGAAATGGTATATGGATCGCCCTTGCGACTACCGAATTTTGTGATGACTTGGACTTCATACAAAGTCCGCAAACATTTATTTTAAAGTTTCGTAAACACATGCGCCAGATTCGTCCAACGGCAACAGCTCACCACATCAACCATATCATAGGGCATAGACGAATGCTCCCATGTTTTTGTACGAACTGATTCAATACGACAACCTTTAGAAGCACCCTACACAGGTCCCTTTGAAGTTACAGAACGATGCAGCGATCGCGTGAATATGGTTCGGTTGAACGGCAATGACACAGCAATTTCGGTTGATCGTTTAAAGCCATGCTTTGCCGTTCGAAACGACGATTGCGTACAAGAAGAGATTTCTCTTAACAAACCAATTCGACTTATATAAAAAATAAATAATATTGTTTCATCGTGGCACACCCACTTGGAGGAGGGTACTGTGGAAACGCCGTCGATCTCCATGACATATAAACATAAACATTAAAAACTTAATCTACAAACATCCAATTGTGTTTTTACTTTGAAGCATTCAAATGGCAATATAACATGCCATAGGCGTTTCACTCAGACGCCACCTAGCGGACTCTAG
>JAWNNK010000860.1:50000-61422 GCA_035045065.1 Hirtodrosophila trivittata
CAACCTAGAAGGAAGCTATTCATTCCTTGAAGGATTATTTTATGTCATATAGTAATCCTAGTTGTATAATATCGGATAGAAGTAGTTGTTTTACATCGGCGGAGTTTGATGAATTTTTAAAAGGAATAAATGTAAAAAATACTTAAAATTGCAACGGGTTCTCCACAAGCAAATGGTCAAATAAAACGAATAAATAAATGGTTAGGACCAATGATATTGAAACGTACATCGGAAGGGAAACACTGGAGTGTTGTCATACATTAAGTAGAGTATACATTGAATAAAACACTGCATCGGAGCACAAAACAGTTTCCGAGTATAATTTTATTTGGTTTAGCTCAGAAAGGGGAAATAAGTGATGATTTTAAAGGAAACTTAGAAGAAATAAGTCAAGTAGATGTAGTTTTAGAAAGCGATTTGGAAAATATAAGGAAAGGCGCACAACAATAATAAGCTTACGAAAATAAAGAGAAATATTATAAAAGTAAAAAATATATACATTAGGAGATTATGTAATGGTGAAAGACTTTGACAGTACTGCAGAAGTCTCGAGAAAGTTACTGCCAAAAACCAAAGAACCATATACGAGGAGTGACAGTTTTTTGACAGCTGTTTTGCTTGGACGAGTTTTGGTTCGTCTTCGATTTTTTGGTCAGTCCAAAAAATGGATAAAATAACTGGTATAAAGTTTTGTGTGAAAAACAAAATAAAGTGCGCGCACGCATTCCGAATGTTGACTGTGACATATGGTGAAGCTATCTTACAAAAAAGCAAAGATGTGAACGAAGAAGAGCATTCCGGACACCCCAGCACGTCAAGAATAGACTTTCGTCTACATTGATGAAGTAAAAGAAAAATAAAACAAAAAACTGAAAGCTCTGGTTCGCTCTCTGTACCCATTTATAAACAGAAATTCCAGATTAAAAGCTTGAAAGCAAAATGTTCCTGTTCAGGACAATCTTTCAATCTGTATCGTTTTATGATGCACCAGTATGGTCTGATATAGCCAAATGAAATATTGTACATTGTCGAGCCAAAATTTAAATAGTAGATACTAAGAGTTAGCGCGACTATCACATAATACACCCTCAATACACCCTCATATAAACGATTTGGCCTAGCCACCTAGTTGTAAGTTTATCTTTTAAGTTATCACGGGGTTTTTATAATGTATTTTCTCCCCAATTAATAGGTCAGTTAACGCATCTCATCATTATATTAACGTTTATATATCTAAGCAGAAAAGGAGTCTACGAAGCCTATACTATTAATACTAGTCTATGTCAAATCACAATACCTTGTAAATATTGTGAAAATAAATGAAATGAAAGTCTATCTCATTGTGAGGATGGCCGACAAGTACCAGGCCTATTAGTGACAAAGTATTGTCACTGATAATATATTGTATAATATACCAGTAGTAATACCACATACTTAGATAGTAAGACATTCACAATTTAAGAATTGGAGATTAAATTAAGTAAACCATGAGGTTGGATGCAAAACGTAGTTTTTAATAAAGGAGAGCAAAAAAACAAGTAACCTATTAAAATATATGTATATATACTGACGTATTCCCGTCTACACTATTTCTACTTAAAAAGCTCCATACTATTTCCACTTAAAAGAAAATTGTTAATAAAATGCGACAGATTCTTATTAAAATTACTGCCGAACTCAAAACCCACTAGCCATCACAATAACATAAACAATACTCAATAGCGCTATGCGCTATAACACTAACAATAATGTAAATAATACCCAAAACCGTGGTACCCTTCCGAGCATAGTTAACTTTTTCTCGAATTGTTAATAGAGATGGACCAAAATTTTAAGAAGAGCTTGTGAAAACACCAAACAAAAGAAAGGGACAATTAAGTTAGTTGTAATAGCTTATTCTGTCATTCTACATATACAATAGATATACAATAGATATACAATACATATACAATACATATACAATACATATACAATACATATACAATACATATACAATACATATACAATACATATACAATACATATACAATACATATACAATACATATACAATACATATACAATACATATACAATACATATACAATACATATACAATACATATACAATACATATACAATATTTTACGCAGACTTCTGCGGGTGCAATTATTGATCAAAATCTTTTTTTTTAAACATTCTTATTGTTTTGTAAATATTGAAAAAACGAAAATTATTTAAAAAAAAACGTTTTGAATGTGAAATAAGTTTTTTTTTAGTTGAATATGTATGCAACTCGGTCGCTTACTATTTATGAAATAAATGTCATAATTAATTTGACTAGTTCTGTCAGCATGGCCAGATAACGATCTGGACACCTTGATAACACAGTTGCGGACTATTTCTCCCGGCTTAACGCTATTTCGACCACAACATTGGCAAAATTTGAAATCGATCAAAGTTTTGATTCAGATCTCGTCGAGCTTTTACTATGTAGTTCATCGCTTTAAAGTCAGTCTATTGAGCTCAAAGACGGCGTAAATGCATACAGCGATATCTTAACAGGATCAGTTTGCCATTATGTTCCGCAGACGCTACGTTATCCTGTATTCTCTGCATTACATTGGTTATCCCATCGATGCAGCAAATCAACGTTTAGGCACTACCTTTAAGGTATTAGCAATATGAATATCTTCACCTATCATTCAGCCATTAATATTTGCTGTATCAGAAAAAACATCAATTTCAACAAAAAAAGCTGGCAAGTCTTTATTAACGAACTTGGTGAAAATGCACTTTACAAGCCTGGCAAGTATAACCACGTTGCAGACGTCTTTGCTAGACAAAACATAAACGCCGAATAAATTTCGCCGCAATCAACGGGCGGTACAAATAAAACCGACGAATCCCTGTCGTACACAATCCTGTTTTAAAAACCAGATAATTTAAAAAGAGGCAGACGCAACTTTAAAACAGACATTCGTGCTGTTTGGAGTTAAGACTAGGCACTTGATTTAATTCAAAGACAGGGGTCCCCTTGTGAACAACATAAAAAAAGTAATGAACGCCTTACACCCTATACGATCTTCACACTTTAGGTCGCATCCAGCATAAGTTTGTGAAAACTTTTCCATCAAGGAATTCTGGGACTGCAAATACTAGGTCGCCGATATTTTTAAGGGAAAAAATATGAAAAAAAAAAAAGAAATAAATACAAAAAACAACAAAAAGTCTTATTAAACAAAAATACAATTTAGAAAGAGCATTTCATATATTTCGGACCATTCGCACGCGGACTACATACTCATAATTAACGGAGACTTTTACGTATGGAACGAAACCGGAGTACTACTCCACACTTCCAACCTCTCGGACTTTCAGAAATTGATACAGGAAGCGACAAGTATGATAGACATATTACCACTATCTCACATAAAAATACCACTAGTCGCAGACACCCGACACTTGAATATTTCAATGTCAACACTTGACGTCCACCACGAACAAGCCAGAAACCTTAAATTTCTAGGTTTGGCAATGTAAAGCATATCAGGAACGCCGAACTACGAAAATCTACTGGACATTAGACTAGCAGAAAACATAACATAACATAAGATAAACGTAAACACAAGAACAAATTATTGCATTGGCGACGACATTGAACGAGATATTAAAGTACAAAAAGAGAGAAGAAATTGACACTTTTTATTTATACGACTCTCTACTAGCCAGAAACAGAATACTTACCATAAGGCTTGATGACATGATCATAGCAATAACACTCGCTGGCATTAGTGCAGTACAATTAATGTCAATGTCTAGTATTAAGGTTTTTACAAACGAAAAAATAATCCATTTTATAATAGGATTTCCTAAAAGTAAGTACTAAGTACTTCTCTTATAAAAGAGAATTTCAATTTTTCCCGTCACACATGCCGGCACAGTACTTTAACTTCCAGAAAACGCGATCGCAGATTGCAAAAACAAAGTCATGCCACTATTGTCCTGCAATGGCCCTCCCTCCGCAAAGAATCCATCTGCGCACAGGAGCCAAACGCCGGCACGGTCGCCCACTGCAAATCACTACCAAGCCACCTTAACACTGTGGTCAGGGTCAAAGAATGTGTCTGCATCATCAACGACGCTACAGCCAGCGTAAAGAGCGACAAAGGTCCAACTAATAACAGATCAGGGACTTATGTAGTAACATTCAACCATATGGCAACGATCAGAAAGTCCACATTTACAAATACAAGGGGTATGATCCTCATGTTATTCGAGTCCACTACCGATCCTGCTCTGGACATCGTAGAGCATGAGCGCATACTTAGCCCACCGTTCCTTCACAAACTGAGCGAAGAAACCTGAGACACATCGGGCTGCTGGGAGCACAAGTGTTGACGTCTTCAACCAGCCTTCTGATATGCTCCTCTGCGTTAAATTGCGTTGGAGGAAGAATAAATTGCAAATAAAAAAAGTCATGAAGGAACGGGGCATGGCCGAGGACGGCCATATTTTAAAAAAGGGAGCAGTTAAGCATTGACAAGAACACAGTGCTCCAAGCGTTAGGAAATGACGAATAACGCTGAGGAGACACTCACGTTAATTTCCGCCACTCGAACATAACACCCGCACACGTTGTGCATGGTCGGCATTCCTGGGTGTAACAGGGTTGACACTGCCCCGCAACAATTCAAAGCGAGAAAGCAGCAATGATACTGAACTATTTTTATTTTAATTTGTTAATTCTAAGTTGCTTAAGTTCATTTACCATTATTATTTGTATAATCAATTTATTATTTATTATGTTTAAGCCACAGATTAAGACAAAAGCTGTAAAAGCAAGTATTGAATTTTTACCTAATATAAAGAGTATACGAAGTGCAGTCCTAACCTGCTTATAGGAGATAAACGTTTTATTTTAAATAAAGAAGAATGAGGAGTTCAACATGATTGGAATAACCTTTTTTTCTCTAGACCGCGAACACATACAATGGTGGCCAAAAGTATTTTGACATTAAAAAAATTGCACATTTTGTGTGAAAAAATATATTTTTATTTATTCATAAAATATATAATAAATATATTTATAACAATAGTGTGTTAAGTTTCTAAAAACAAAAACAGAATTGGATTTCATGTTTAAGTTTGGTAATAAAAATATAACTTCATAAATCTAGGAGGACAAAAGTATTTTGACAACACCTAATTTGATCCAAAATTGAAATTTTTTGAAAAACTTACAAGAAAAATTAAAAAATTTATAAAAATAAAACTCTCCTTTGGCGTCTATAACCTTCTGCAAACGTCCAGGAAGCGATTTTACTAAGCTCTGAAGAGTGTCTTAAAAATATCCTGTCCTTCGACCTCTATAATCGTCTCTTAATTAAGATCGGGACTTTGAGGAGGCCAATCTAATGTATTTACTTCCATTTCCCTTAAAAAATTTGTTATCATATTGGCCTTGTGGCATGGTGCATTATCCTGTTGCAGGATAAAGTCTTGTCCAATAAGTGTATCCCCGGAAATAAATGCATGATCATTCAGGATATGTAAATATTGTCCTTTATTCATCGTACCATCGATTCGTACCAAATTACCGATCCCGTTAGAGCACAGTCATCCCCAAAACATAACCGAGCCTCATCCATGGTATTCGTTCGCACACTGGTCTCACTTTTTTCTGTGATTTTTATGGTAATCTGCAGTATATTTTATTTTTGGATCCATGATACTCAAATTTTCTTTTATCAGTCCACAAAATCTGGTCCCAAAAAGATTAAGGCTTGTAAACAAATGATTTAGCAAATGCTAAACGCTTAATGTTATATTTTGGCGAAATAAAAGGTATTGGGCGGGCTACATAAGTAGCATAGTCACCCTCCTTCAGTCTTCATTCAACTGTTTTTCTGCTTATTGACATATCATACTCATCGTTCACTTCAATTGATACAGCTTTGGGTGTAATTAAGAAATCCTTCTTAAATTTTCCAAGGATTATGCGATCCTGCCTTGGTGAAGTTTTGCGTGGTCTGCTTACTCTGGCTAAATTATCTGTTGAATTTGATTGATCTCTCCTTGTTGATAAGATAATCTGGGCTTACAAATTGCAAAAAGTTCTGCTTATCGCACGTGACACAAACAACAGCAAAAATTATGCAATGTCAAAATACTTTTGTCCACCCAAAAATGCATAATTTCTACATAACTTGACATAGCAAAGAAATGGATTAGCTTATCAGTTTGATCTATTGCTCTCTCAAAGCTATAAATAGCCACTCTGTCTTGAAAGTAAACAATTTAACGTTATTTCTACGAGAAAAGAGTGACACTCGATAGTATATTACTTGGAGCATTGTCAAAATACTTTTGGCCACTATTGTATACGTAAACGCGTAGCCTGATGGGCAAAAAAAAATCTCGTCACAGTGTCGCCATTGTTAATATTTCTTGTGGCTCCGATCCTGGCCGGCTGGCAATTTTCCATGGCATATCCGCCACCTTACAGCAGAAAGATGTATTTTTAAGGGCACACAATTGCTTGCTATATCGGCGAGCGAAAATCAGTCGACACACTTCACAAATAGCCAACAATATAGATATGTCGAATAATCGGTATGACCATGTTCAAATCGACATTGTGCACATGCCCTTATTAGACGGCTTTTTATACTACTTTATAAGGGTGGCCTGAAGCAATATCAACGAAGGATATAAATGCCTCAACCTCAACTCAAAGTATTTTGGTCACACTGAGTAGCATGATTTTGTTGTCTAAAAACCGTAACCATGGTCTATTAAATCACTTGTAGATGTGGCAATCCCGGCCGCCACCAATAGTTAAGTGTATCAACAATATCAAGATTGAGAAACGAGCAGTTTTAGAAAAGTAACGACAAAACGGCACGGTCAATCTCGTCGCATCAAAATCATACTTAATACTTTATCGTCTGGTATACTAAATATTTAATACTAATATAACCATCTATGTGTCAGACTACAGCTTTTTCAGTGCACCTGTCTTTATAAATAAAATATCAAACTAAACAAATGAGTGCACAATAGTGGAGAAATGAATATACAATAATTGATTTTGGAACATGGTGCTGATACCTTCCGTAATAAGTGGCTAGGATAAGTATAAATTGTAATTAATTTTCCACATGCCCAGTATATTCATTTTCACAACCTCATTATTACCACTCTTCCTTATTGCCACTATCTCAAGGATTTTAAAAATTTGTATAAAAAAATTCAAACATAGAAAATTTCATTTTTTTTGTTTTTCGTTATTTGAGGTCCCCATGTATACCAGAACCATACTCAAGCCCATATGGACGTATGGCATCCAGTTGTGGGGTACAGCCTCAACATCGAACATTGACATCCTGCAACGATTTCAAAACATCACTCTTCGCAAACTTGTCAAGGCACAAAGTGATCCACAATGACCTTGGAGTTCGCACCGTAACCGAAGAGGTTAAAAGGCATAGCCTGAAATACCAGGAGAGACTGGATCGACACGCTAACCCACTGGCAGTTAACCTTCTTGACAACAGCCAGCATCGTAGACGTCTGAAAAGACATCACCCTCTAGACCTTCCCTTTAGACCACCCAAGGAGTGGTAGTCATAACTGTAAAAACTCTGTAAATATGTAAATAGCCATACAACTAAATAAAATAAATAACCATACAACAGATTGCAAGTAAAAATAAATAAATAAAAAAAAAAAAAAAATGTATACCACAAAAAAGTAGGTTGTACAAAAGATCGCATTGTCGTAATAAGTGGTTTATTTCTTAAAATTTGACCATCTAACAAGACAATGAATGACACCGGCGAAAGTTGGCTGAGTACAAGGAGTACTGTGCAGTTGTAATAGATAATTCAAGGTGCAATTCCCTACACCACAGTTCTTCACCGGTCACGTGGGGGCTTAAAAAATACTTGCATATATCAAGCATAGGAACGATGTCAGTTTGTCCAACATGTCCAAGTTCTAACGAAAACCCATTGCAAGTCCTGTACCAATGTGTGAGGTACAGGAACAGCTAGTTGGCTTCTCCAGTAGAGCTTAATTTGATTTATCCTGGTGTCAGTCAGATAAATATTTCCATCCTAAATGATCTGCGACAATTCGATAGGCAGCGTTGAGAAGAGTCTTTACAACATCCACCCCTGTAAAGTAAAACTTAACGGGACTAACTCAAGTGATGGGATGTGTGTGGGAGTTTGCTTTAGTACGTAGGAATGTTGTCTTATCGTTTACGTACACCAAAAAAAAATGAAACAGTCAAATATTATATATGTACATACATTATGTACATACAGTAGACCCACGCTTAACGAACGCCTCGCATAGCAATCATTTCGTATAGCGAACTAAATTTTAAAGAAAAATTGGTTTCGCTTAAAGAACGAAATTTTATAGAGCGAACTTTTAAGAAATTGTGTTTAACCGTTAAAGTCAAAAATATTCAATGTCAACGGCGAAAACTGAAGCACACATTGCCTGTATTTTGTTTTTGATATTTCGGCTGATGGTCTGCTTTTGTGTTTGGATGCGTCTGGGTGGCGTCACTTGCAAGAATGAACGGACTGGGCCGCGCCAGTTCTGTTGCCGCCACATTAGCTTTAGTTGTGTTCAAGTTCTACTTTGCATTTTGATTTGTAAAAATTAAACTCATTCAATACAAGTCTATATAATATAAAGATGTCTTCAAAAAAGATTTGAGTTAGAGACCAAAAATAACAATGCAAATAAAAAAAATTATAGAAAATAAAAAGCGCGGTTTTTGCATAACTGATATTGGGCGTATATTTAGCATATGAAAGTCAACGTTTGCCACAATTATTAAAAATAAAAATAAAATTATGACCCTTACTGATTCTAAAGGAGTGTCGAGAATATCGTCCCAACGTCCACGTAATCTCGACGATGTTTTAAAAGAAAGTGTAATAAATTAGGAGGTGACGGAACCACAGCAACCATCTAGTGCAATAAAGAAAAGCATGGTAGTTGGTGTCAGCCTTTATTGAAAAAAAACCACCCTGATCCAATAATTCCAAACACGCCACTGACCCATTTAACGATAATGCTGTCTCATTTTCAACAAATTTTAAAGCTCCGCCAGAAGCAACAGACATTAGATATCTTTTTCTTAAAAAGGGACTAAGTACATATGATTTGATATAATATAATGTACATTAAATTTAAATTTGCTTCTTTTATTATTTTGAATTCATTAAATCAATAAATTGTTTGTTTGAAGACTTTTTTTTAAAAAAAGTCGAAAAGAAATTATTTTATTGTATTTTTTGGCCTGGAACGGATTAATTAATTTAACATAGAAACATATGGGAAAATTTGTATTGCTTAACGAACGTTTTATATAGTGAACTAGTTTCTGGAACGAATTAAGTTCGTTTACCGAGGGCTGACTGTACTTACTTTCGTCGCACACATATACACACACTCTGCAAGCGATTTTCTGGTTGCGTTTGTAACAGCTCATCCTGTTCCTGTGAACCCGCAGCGGGACTAAGCAATATTTATATTGGACCATCACTCCATCAAATGATTCCAAATTTCCAACGCCAGATGTAGCTATGCATCCGCAAACCATTAATCTACCGCCACCATGCTTTACCGTCTTTTTGGTGTTTTTCGAGTTAAGTGCTATTCCAAGTCTTCTCCATACGCGGAACCAAAAATATTGCGTTTTGACTCTCAGATGAGATAACCTTACTCAAAAAGTCAAATGTAATGTCTACATACGCCTTAGCGAATTCTATGCGCTTCTTACGATTTTTTAAATTTACGTGTGGCTTCTCGCGAGGAGTATACGACTTAACGTTGTATAACGTTCTATACTTTATGGCTCTACGATCAGTTTCCGGGCTTACATCTTTCTGAGAATTATTGCTTAGCTGAGATGCACTCTGTACTGCGCTACAAAAGAGACCCTTTCCACCAAATGCCTAATTTTGTGCTTGTCGCGATCTGAAATTGCACATGGTCGGCTAGATTTGCTGTTAGTTTTGATGGGCCCTTCGTCTTTAAAACGTCCAATTATGGTTTCGATAGTTGATTTGCTTCTGAACATTATTTTTGTTCCGCTCACATTCTTGTAGGCTTAACTCCTTAGGCGACATTTTTACAATGGAATTTAAAAGTTCAGTATAGTGCAAGCAATGCATACCAAGTACAGTCGAATCCCGATAGTTCGTATTTCCAAGAGAACGGCGTTTTTTTACCAATTACCGAATGTATGAAATATCGCGGTTTTGATTTAACAAGATTAAAAAATAAAAATTCAAATTTAAGGTTTTTTTCAGTGATTTTTACATTTACATTCGAACCCCGATAATTCGTAATGGCATAAAACGTCGTTTTTACGAATGACCGGGTGTTTCGAAATATCGCAGTTTTGATTTAACGAGGTAAAAATAAAAATCGAATTAAAAGAGGCTTTTTTCATTGATTTCTACATTTATTTATTCATCATCTTTGCTCCTACTATAAAGTCTCTTTTTTGTAGTTTTGAACTGATTTCTATGGGTAGATGGAGCAATTCCAAATTGTTTTGACACCTCAATTTTTGCCCATTATTGACTGCTGTTATTATTTGTTGTTTTTTAGCTGTTGATAATGTTTAATGCGCTCGTTTGTGTGACATCTTCAGCGTTAGAAATATTTTGAATGACAACAACAATCTAAGCAAAGTAAAGTATGAACCAAAGGCGACATAAAGGCAACATAAAGGGCACCAAAATGTTTGGAAATTTTACGAAGTATTTTGAAGGGAAAACTGTCTGTTACGAATTATCGCGATTTTTGATTTACCGGGGTACGAATTATCTCGATTCGACTGTATTATGAACTTTGACGTTCTTGCACACGTGTTTCAAAACTCCCCGTTATTTCTAAGAAGAACAATGGTGCCAGACAGGGCAGGCAAGTGAGAGTACGTAGACTTTTGTTGACGGAAAAATTAGGGTATTTTTAGATTTTATGCAACATAATTTTTCTTCATTTTTAAGATAATAGAGTATTTTATGAACCAGAACTTATTTGTTAAATAAAAATTTGACAAGGTTACAGGTTGTTTGTGCAAATGTATATGGGGCACACTGTATGTACGGAGAGTCGTCACAAAGGTATTGGCACACCTCTGTTTTAAAAGTTTGTCAAGTGATAGCTTTTGGTCCACTCAACATACAACAAAAGTAAAAACACCATTTTTTATTATATTTAACAAACAAAAATATTATATTTCATTTCATTCGCGTCAAAAAAGTATTGGATCACATGTTCAAAAATAATAGTGGTGTTTTAAATTGTTTACAGTTGTAAATAAGCCATTTCTGGATAAGATACGATGAGTGTTTAGTAGTTGAAACTACCACTGCTGCCCATTTAATCCGAATTTACGCATACTTGGA
>JAWNNK010000861.1:0-23857 GCA_035045065.1 Hirtodrosophila trivittata
GCCAGATGGCCATTAGGAAAAATTGAGGAAGTACAAAAAGGTGAAGACGACAAAGTTAGAGTAGTAAAAATAAGAACTCAAGAAAATGTAATAACACGCCCAGTGGCAGAGATATGTCCCCTTAACGGGATACAATCACAGAACAAAGAAGCAACACTGGCAAACAAAAATAAACCAATCAGAGCCTCAACCAGATTATCTAAGGTAGGAGCTCTAATAGCAGTTATAACCCTTGCCCTTTTGTGCCAAGTATCCACATATCCGGACATGGTTCTTAAGTAGTATTAGCCTTAATAATCATTATAATAATAATAATATACACCATTAGAAAATTAAGAATAAAAAGAACACTGCAGGCCATAACTTTTGCCGCGCCTTTCCAGAATGTTCAAGCATAGAACATAAATAAAAATCTGTTTAACTACTATAAGATGAGACCACTGGCTACAACCTTTGCGGGCCCTTGGCAGAATGTTCAAACTTACATTAAACATGCATATGTACATTTAAAATTAATATATACGCCACATACTTTTAAGTGGAAGTGCATTTCGTATTGAGTGAACACAACGCACCATAATAAAATAGATAATTTATGGCCGCGTGTATGCGTGTCAAATAGTATGGTGTGATTCAAGTACGTGCACGAAATATGAACCGACCCTATCAGCAGATGCAACCCGTTGGTCGTGTCAAAGTAGATAAGAATAGGTTAAGAACGCCCAATGTTACCTATATAAGTACTAGGATTTGTAAGAAATAAACCAGTATACTTTCGAGTTGCTCACTGAACACATCGTTCAAACACATGCCTTACAGTTTATAACGATTTCATTGGCCATTTTGATAATTTTTGAAAATAATAGTCACGAAGTACTTGTTTAATGTTTTCTTGTGCAGCTCTATGTGCACAGTTATGTTATGGTTATGTTTAGCCGTTATTATTTCGATTTGCTCGTTTTTGTCTGTTACATCTTGTACGAGACTCTTGCAATGCCAGAACTTAGTTGTGGGAAAACTTAATACTAAATCTCCTTGGCTCGACATATTCTTGTATGCAGCGGACTTTTTCGGGGTCAGTTTTTGCCTCGCCTCTGGTTCCAATAAAGCCTAGGTACTCAGTGCTATCTTTGAAGAATTTTGTTTTTTTTTCCCGTGATACCCTCATGTTTGCATCAAGTAAGCACTTCAGAACTGTGTGTAAGTGCTTGACGTGGTCGACCTCATTATCAGAGAACATGATAACGTCATCAACGTAAGCATAGCAGATTTTGCCGATCTGTTCTCTAAGGATCTCGTCAATGGCCTTTTGGAAGATGCTTCCCGCATTTTTCAAGCCGAAGGGTTGCCGACAGAATTCATATTTCCCTCCGTTTACCGAGAATGATGTTTTTCGCGGTCTTGTTCCGCTAAGTAAATCTGGTGATATCCGGATTTTGTATCTAAGGTTGCTCGGCAGTGGCTAACGATCGGCCACACTACGGTCATTTAGTCGATGACCAGGCGTTTATTTATGTTGCCTTTGTCATTGGTCCCGTTCTTGTTAACAACCCAGGTTGGGCTGTCATATAGGGATCTTAATGGTCTGATGATTCCGTCTTTTAAGAGTTGTTTGATTTCGTTGTTGACGAAATCTGTCACTCCTATTGGGTGTGGGTAAAGTTTTGAATATATTGGTTCATCCGTTTCTGCCCTAATTGTGGGTATAATTGAGGAGTTAAAGGGTTACTCCTTGTTAGAGGTGGAAAACGCCTTGCTCCTTTTGAGAACCATGTCTTTGAACTCCTGTTTGTCTAAAGCTGAATCATTGATGTTGTTTTTTTAGATATTTTAAGGTGCTGTTTTTAAAGTCTAACTTTACTCCGGCCTGCGTTAGCAGGTTGAGGCTTATGATAGCATCAAATGACGTCATCGTGTCTAAGCGGAAAAACGCGGAGGCTTGTCCAAACATTTTTATGAGACATTTACTTTCAATTTTACTGGAGCCATGGATTGAACGCACAGTAAAGGGTTTACCGGCTGGCACTACCATTTTTAGCTCTTTTACGGGCCTGACGTAGTTCTTAGTCGCACCTGTGTGTATCAGAATTCTTAAAGCCTTATCATAAAGAATTCTCCCAGACAATTGTTGCCTAATGATCGGCAGCCGGGAGCGTTCTCTAAAAAATGTAATGAGTCGTTGTCACCTATAGACTCGATATCGTCGACAGTTTTCGCTACAGCATCTGATGCAATCTCCTCGTTCCTTCGGTCTTGGTCAGCAGGGGCTGATTTTGCTGATCCCCGAATTTTATTTATGATTATGATAATGGCTTAAAAATTTCGTAGGCGTCAGGGGCAGATTGCCTCCAAGCTACGTACTTGTCAGAACCCCATTGAACTCAGGAACTGCTTTGATTATGTCTAGTGGAATGTTGCACCTAATTTCTGGGCTAATTGAAATTCTTCTGTAGACTTCAACTCGCGGTGCTTCTATATGCAAACTGTTAACACTTGCATTCATAGCATTTAGCTGAGGCTGCTTGGCTAAAGTCAAGCTCTAGGTTCTGCTCTCTCCTATTACCTTCTGTATCCCACTCTACGTCACTATCGTACTCGACTTTGAAGTCTCTAAATTCATCAAAACGGCTCATATGCACTATCACACCTACAGATGGGATTATTGTTGTGACAAAATATATTTAGCTTTGTTACACCGCACAAATATGCACACTAGGTAGAAAATTATGTGAGATTATATTTGATTTATTTTAACACTTTTGGTGCAATTGCATAAATACGCTTAACACGACACATGTACATTAACGATTAGGTTAGCAAATCGTTTCGATATTTTCACTCAAGTATATGATTTGAAATAAATTTTAGGGAACTTATATATTTTGGGACACTAATTCTAAATTAGAGACGTTGATCCTTTTCCCGTTGGGCGCCAGTTATGTGATTACAAAATCCGCGCTGTTACTTAATTGGGTTCAGCTTGAAGAGCAAGGTCTTAATCCAGTTAAAGTTGATTACTTGGCCTCTTATGAATTTAAGGTTGGGGTTTGACTTCTCCTTTCATCGCTGAACTTGTGGCTCAGCAATGAATAATAGTATGCAATTCTGATATTATATGAAATTGTAATATATTTCACAGTATAATATTTTGCGCAGCGTTGTATTCTATTCGTTTCGCAGTTAAATTTAAAGAGAAAGCATAGTTAAGCTAGAGGGGCCTACGTGCCAACTTTACTTTCCAAGTAGCGTAATGTAAGTTAAGAAAGACATAACGGCTATACGACATTATTACCGTTTGTTCTTCTTTACATTCTCGCACTGCCTAGGAAGACTACTGTGATGCGGCACAAAAAGAGTTAAGAAGGACATAACGGCTGTGCGGCATGATTACAGTTTGTTCTTCTTTACGCTCTCGCGTTGCCTGAGAATGCTACTGATGAGAGATACAAGTTAACTTAAATATAACAATTATCCAACACTTATTGTTAACTGCCCCCCTCTCAAGATCGTGACTGTCCTCAGTCACCTTAGATCCATTGATGGTCCTTTTAATTTTCTTCGAAGCTCATCGTCTCTCGGAAAGTGGCAGAGGACGACATGGCCGCTAAAGACGATGCTGAGTGCGAGTTGATGCATACTACTGTAGGAAAAAAGACAACGTGCATTTTCAATTTAAATTTTCGTGGTGTGGTGCACTATGACTTCACCTCGCCAAACGGTTAATAAGGAATATTATTTGAGCGTTATGCGTCGTTTGCGTGAAGCAATTCGTTTAAAAAGACCAGAATTATGGGTCAACAAAATCTTGGTATTTGCATCACGATAATGCACCGTCTATTCCCAAAACTCAAGAGACCCTTCCGGGGAACGCGTTTTGAGTCGATTGAGGAGATAAAAGCTAAATCGAAGAAGTCCCTGATGGCTATACCGGAAAGGGACTATTTGGCACGTTTCGGGGATTGGAAAAAACGTTGGCATAAGTGTATTTTATCGGTAGGGGATTACTTTGAAAGGGATGAAATTGATTAACGAGAATAAATAAAGATTTTTAATTTTACAAACAAATACTTACTACCATTTTACTTTTTGCTCACAGTAGTACATAATACCGGGCTATGGCTAATGATGTTAGCAGCGGTGACTTTGCAATGCTCGGCGTTCTGTTCAACTTCTCGCGCTGATTTGCGTATTTCGGGCCATCGTCAGTGCTAGCTCTCGCTGAACTCTCGCTTATGATGTTGATGCCATCATCTACTTGGGCTTCAGGTGGCTTGGTTACGTGCGGCAACGGCGGCGCAAGTTCCTTGTATTGACAGTTGCTGATTGCTGCGTATGTTGTTGTGACGCTCGCCAGGATATCGTCGTTACATTTTCCACTATGTCGTCTTGGGCTAGAGCGCGATGTGTCCTTCTGCATATGAGTTTACCCCTATTATACAATACTTATTGCACAATAGTGCACAATATTTTCAACTGGAGGGCCTTGATCTTCGATGCCTCAATTATACTTATATTACAATTATGTTATATTACACTAATAATTATATTAACTATGGGATGTTCATCTAAAATCGATTTCAAATCTTGTGATCGACATTGTTGGATTTTTGATAATAGAGTTGACCGTGGTTATTGTGAGTATTAACTTACATTTGCCTTATTAACATTATATTTTGGGCTAAGAGTGCTTCGTGTATATGCGGTGTATCAAAAGAATCATTCTTTACTCTAATTATATTATTGACTGTTAATTTTGTTTCTGAGTGTTTGATTTCTACATCTAATGACCTTTGCATGTGAGCCACTAACAAAGTGGAAGCAGCAAGAGCTTCAACAACTTCAGTACAGCATTGCAAGTGGCTACAGTACTGAAGGAGAATTAGCAGTGGGTACAGAATTGCAAGTGGCAACAGTACCAACTGGAGGAAGCGACAACGGCTAAAGCAAGGACGGCTTGCCAAGGATCGACTTCGTATCAGTACAGCATTACAAGTGGCAACAATACTGAAGCAGATGCAGCAAGAGCTTCAATAAACAGCTTCAGCAACAGCGACAGCGGCAGCGTCAGCAGCGGCAACTACGGCAGCAACAGCAACAGCGAAAGCAGCAGCTTCAGCAACGGCAACAGAAGTTGCAACAGCAACAACTTTGGCAGAATCCACAAGCGTGAGGGGCAAACTGCCACTTGTGCCAACGAAGGAGCATCAGCAAGCCAAGCGGCGCCGACCACTTGATGCAGACGGGAATGATGAAAATATATATCTATTTAAAAATTCAATTAAATCTTTAAGAAAAATAGGCAGAACTTTGTAAAAAAAAAATATGTTTGTTAAATGCTATAATGAAAAGTTTAAGGTAAAGTAAAATAAAAAAGATTGTTAAAATTAATAATTTAATTAAAGAAAATACAAATTTTAAAAAAAAAAATATGTATATTGTTGATTAAGAAGCAAAAAGTTAGAAAAATGATGTCAAATAAGACAATTGTCCTATTCTGTTACAGAAGCAGTCCGAGATTGTGAAGGAAATTAGGACTCTTGAGACAAAAAAAGTCTCAAAAGAATTTTTAGGTAGGGTTAAAGAGCTCAAATTAAATTTTCAAGCCAATAATACCTTATTATTAAAAATTGGTGTAGTCGATCATGACTACTTTAATACAAAACAATTTGACCAAATAATTGGGATTTATTCAGAGGCAAGGAAATTGGGTGTCGTACGAGTTGCAGCCAAGAGATGTCGAACGGCGATTTTTCACTTCGGAATTGCTTCTTGAAAGACATCAAAGGAAGGGATTTTTGCACCGGATCGTGACTGGAGATGAAAAGTGGATATATTACGATAATTCCAAGAAGAATACATCAACTACTATGGCAAGCCATGAAGCAAAACATTCACGGTTCAAAGGTCATGCTCTGCATATGGTGGGACCAGACGGGTGTGACCTACTATGAGCTGCTAAATCCAGGTGAAACAATTAATGCGGATCGTTATCGAATACAACCAATGCGTTTAAGCAGTGCATTGTATGAAAAACGGCCATGACAAGGTGATTTTGCAATATGATAACGCTCGGCCCCACGTTGCTATAAAGGTCAAAAATTACCTGAAAACGCTGAAACGGGAGGTCTTACCCCACCCGCCGTATTCTCCAGACCTTGCTCCTTCCGACTAATGGCATTTTCGACGGATGCCAAATGACTTGGGCGGCCACAGGTTCGGCTCTTTTAAGGAAATTAAAAAATGGCTCGATGATTGGATCGAGGCCAGAGAGGACTCATTTTTTCGAGATGGTATTCGAAAATTACCAGAGATATAGGAAAAAGAAGTCGCTTCCGACGGAGAATACTTTGAATGATGTATTTTTTACTTTTTCAATAAAAAAAACACATTTTGTAAACACAAAAAAACGGACCGATTTGTGTTTAATAATTTGCACTCCCAATATAATAGTTTGGTAAGCCACGAAGCGACCTGAGGCTAAATAAGCTCCTTGGTTCGACATATTCTTGTATGCAGCGGACCTTTTCGGGGTCAGTTTTTGCATCGCCTCTGGTTACAATAAAGCCTAGGTACTCAGCGCTCTCTTTGAAGAATTTTGTCTCTTTTTTCCCGTGATACCCTCATGTTTGCATCAAGTAAGCACTTCAGCACTGTGTTTAAGTGCTTGGCATGGTCGACCTCATTGTCCAGAGAATATGATTACGTCATCTGCGTAAACATAGCAGATTTTGTCGATCTGTTCTCTAAGGATTTCGTCAATGGCCCTTTGGAAGATGCTTCCCGCATTATTAAAGCCGAAGGGTAGCCGAAGGAATTCATATATCCCTTCGTTTACCGTGAATTATGTTTTTAGCGGTCGGTTGTTCGGCATTGGCTAACGATCGGGCACAGTACGCTCATTTAGTCGATGACCAGACGTTTATTTTTGTTGCCTTTGTCATCGGTCCTTTGTCTTGTTAACAACCCAGGTTGGGCTGTTATATGGGGATCTTCACGGTCTGATGATTCCGTCTTGTAAGAGTTGTTTGATTTCGTTGTTTACGAAATCTGTCACTCCTATTGCGTGTGGGTAAAGTTTTGAATATATTGGTTCATCCGTTTCTGTCCTAATTGTGGCTATAATTGAGGAGTAGAAGGGGAACCCCTTGTTAGAGGTCGAAAACGCCTTGTTCCTTTTAAGAACCATGTCTTTGAACTCCTTTTTGTCTAAAGCTGGCACTACTGAATCATTGACGTTGTTTATTTAGATATTTTAAGGTGCTGTTTTTAAGGTCTAACTTTACTCCGGCCTGCGTTAGCAGGTTGAGGCTTATGATAGCATCAAATGACGTCAGCGTGTCTAAGCGGAAAAACGCGGAGGCTTGTCCAAACATTTTTATGAGACATTTACTTTCAATTTTACTGGAGCCATGGATTGAACGCACAGTAAAGGGTTTACCGGCCGGCATTACCATTTTTAGCTCCTTTGCGTTCTCTAAAAACTGTAATGAGTCGTTGTCCCTAACCGTTGCTTTTTAAAAAAGTGTGGATTCCTTTCCTACCCATTTCTATTTCTATCATCGATGCAAGTTAGAAACAGTATTTTGTCTGTTGAAAATATGTCGATATGCAACAATTCGCCTGCATATGACGGAATTGGTGTCATGCCTATTTCCTGTTTCTAAGGGTGCCTGTCATATTTCGACTTCGTACATACCTTCGTACATTTTTGGCCATTTTGGTCATTTTGGGAAAATAATAGTCACGAAGTACTTGTTTAATGTTTCCCTGTGCAGCGCTTTGTGCTCGGTTATGTTCAGTCGTTATTATTTCGATTTGCTCGTTTTTGTCTGTTACATCTTGTACCAGACTCTTGCAATGCCAGAACTTAGTTGTGGGAAAACTTTACACTAAATCATGTTGAAAACTGGCTAAGGTTGGGAAATCGCAATGAATTGCATTTACTGCATCAGTAACAGTTAGTGGTTTGAGTATTTTGACCAGATTGTCTTTATCTGTGAACTTTATCAAGTGGCGCACTTTCTTGCCAAATAGTATAAAGTCCTGTTTTAACGCGTACCGTGCACTGTGTCACAAAACTATCCTTGCCTAGCTTGTAGAAGCACTATCGCATGAGGTTTGTCTATGAACGCCTTTCACCCGTGTGGGTCAATGAAATTTCGCGTGTGGAGTTCCTATCAGAGCGTCTGAAACTGTTAGCGCTCGATGGTCGATAAGGTATGTTGATATATTTCGCTCCATGACAATGCATCTGTCTCGGAAGCTTACCCAGAGCCCATACGATTGCTAGCAATTCCCTTTCGCATTGTGTTGCGTCTACGAAAGCCTTCCACTCCTTTCAGTATTCGGGAAATCGTTGGCAGGTCCTACCTCCCTGAGAGTAAAAACGGCTCCAATGCCGTTCATGGACGAATCAGTATGTTGAAATCAAATCGCTCCATACGAAGTCTGGTTGGAGCATGCCCAGGATGCCCATATCTTCTGATGCTAAAATATTCCGCAGACGTTCGAAAGCGCTACGTTGAGTTCCATGAAACTGAACTGTGACTTTTTTGGGCCTCTGTTTGCTCACAGCTGCCGCATTCGCATTTGAGCAAGTCTTCTATAGGGTCTTGCTATTGCTCGCTCAGTCTTTCACAAGATGGCTTCTACCTGTAGGAGTTAACAAATTAAGTCGGTCCGTTTTCAAAAGATGGACGCCACCTAAAGTTTTGATTATCTTTTAGTTTATTATCTCTTTTTTAATGGGAAGAAAAGTACAGCTGAAGCCCATCGAATGCTTGTAGAAGTTTGTGGTGAATCTGCTCCAACCAATAAGTCATGCAGAGAGTGGTTTCGACGCTTCAAAAGTGGTGATTTTAGCGTTGAAGACAAACAGCGTCCTGGCCAACCCACAAAGATTGAAGATGAGGATTTGGAGGCTGTATTCGATCAAGATCGGTGCCACATGCAAACTGAACTCGCAGAATCGTTGGGAGTGATTAAGCAAGCAATTTTGCTTACGGTTAAAATAATTGGGATTTATTCAGAGACAAGGAAATTGGGTGTCGTACGACTTGAAGCCGAGAGATGTCGAAGGGCGATTCTTCACTTCGAAATTGCTTCTTGAAAGACATCAAAGGAAGGGATTTTTCCACCGGATCGTGACTGAAGATGAAAAGTGGATATATTACGATAATTCCAAGAAGAAAAAATACTATGGCAAGCCTGGCGAACCTATCCCATCATCGTCTACATCGAAACCAAAGCAAAGCATTCACGGTTCAAAGGTCATGCTCTGCATATGGTGGGACCAGACGGGTGTGATCTACTATGAGCTGCTAAATCCAGGCGAAACCATTAATGCGGATCGTTATCGACTACCGTTATCGACTACAACTAATGCGTTTGAGCAGTGCATTGTATGAAACAAGGTGATTTTGCAATATGATAACGCTCGGCCCCACGTTGCTATAAAGGTCAAAAATTACCTGAAAATGCTGAAATAGGAGGTCTTACCCCACCCCCGACTAATAGTTTTTTCGACGGATGCAAAACGATTTGGGCGGCCACGGGTTCGGCTCTTTTGAAGAAATTAAAAAATGGCTCGATGATTGGATCGAGGCCAGAGAGGACTCATTTTTTCGAGATGGTATTCGAAAATTACCAGAGAGATAGAAGAGATAGAGATAGAAAAAGTACGGACAATACTTTTAATGATGTATTTTTTACTTTTTTCAATAAAAAAAAACACATTTTGTAAACACAAAATAACGAACCGATTTGTGTTTAATAATTTGTACTCCCAATATAATAGATTGCTAAGCCAAGAAACGACTTGAGGCTAAATAAGCTCCTTGGTATGACAAATTCTTGTATGCAGCGCACCATTTCGGGGTCAGTTTTTGCCTCGCCTCTGGTTACAATAAAGCCTAGGTACTCAGCGCTCTCTTTGAAGAATTTTGTTTATTTTTTCCCGTGATACCCTCATGTTTGCATCAAGTAAGCACTTCATCACTGTGTTTAAATGCTTGGCATGGTCGATCTCATTTCCAGAGAATATGATTACGTCATCTGCATAAACATAGCAGATTTTGTCGATTTGTTCTCTAAGGATTTCGTCAATGGCCCTTTGGAAGATGCTTCCCGCATTATTAAAGCCGAAGGGTAGCCGAAAGAATTCATATATCTCTCCATTTACCGTGAATTATGTTTTTAGCGGTCGGTTGTTCGGCATTGGCGTTACATTGAGTTCCATTAAACTGAACTGTGACTTTTTTGGACCTGTGTTTGCTCACAGTGCCGTTTTCGCCTTTGAGAATGTCTATTAAGGGTCTTGCTATTGCTGTAAATTCTTTGACAAATCTTCTATTGGGAGTACAAATTAAGTCGGTCAGTTTTCAAAAGATGGCTCCACCTGTAAGTTTTTATTTTCTTTCTTAATGGGAAGAAAAGCACAGCTGAAGCCCATCGAATGCTTGTGGAAGTTTATGGTGAATCTGTTCCAACCAATAAGTCATACAGAGAGTGGTTTCGACGCTTCAAAAGTGGTGATTTTAGCGTTGAAGACAAACAGCGTTCTGGGCAACCCAAAAAGTTTAAAGATAAGGATATGGAGGCTATACTGGATCAAGATCTATGCCAAATGCAAACTGAACTCGAAGAATCGTTGGGAGTGACTAAGCAAGCAATTTTGCTTTCGGTTAAAATAA
Organism: Hirtodrosophila trivittata; assembly: GCA_035045065.1. Classification (NCBI taxonomy): domain Eukaryota; kingdom Metazoa; phylum Arthropoda; class Insecta; order Diptera; family Drosophilidae; genus Hirtodrosophila; species Hirtodrosophila trivittata. The sequence continues at coordinate 10,692 of JAWNNK010000861.1, forward strand.
TTGGGATTTATTCAGAGGCAAGAAAATTGGGTGTCGTACGAGTAGAAGCCGAGAGATGTCAAAGGGCAATTCTTCACTTCGAAATTGCTTCTTGAAAGACATCAAATGAAGGGATTTTTGCACCGGATCGTGACTGGAGATGAAAAGTAGATATATTACGATATTTCCAAGAAGAAAAATTACTATGGCAAGCCTGGTGAACCTATCCCATCATTGTCTACATCGAAAGATAAGCAAAACATTCACGGTTCAAAGGTCATGCTCTGCATATGGTGGGACCAGACGGGTGTGGTCTACTATGAGCTGCTAAATCCAGGCGAAACCATTAATGCAGATCGTTATCGACTACAACTAATGCGTTTGAGCAGTGCATTGTATGAAAAACGGCCAGAAACGGCGGTAAGGCATGCAAGGTGATTTTGCAATATGATAACGCTCGGCCCCACGTTGCTATAAAGGTCAAAAATTACCTGAAAATGCTGAAATAGGAGGTCTTACCCCACCTGCCGTATTCTCCAGACCTTGCTCCTTCCGACTAATGGCTTTTTCGACGGATGCAAAACGATTTGGGCGGCCACGGGTTCGGCTCTTTTGAAGAATTTAAAATATGGCTCGATGATTGGATCGAGGCCAGAGAAGACTCATTTTATCGAGATGGTATTCGAAAATTACAAGAGAGATAGGAAAAAGTACGGACAATACTTTTAATGATGTATTTTTTACTTTTTTCAATAAAAAAAAACACATTTTGTAAACACAAAAAAAGGAACCGATTTGTGTTTAATAATGTGTACTCCCAATATAATAGTTTGCTAATCCAAGAAACGACCTGAGGCTAAATAAGCTCCTTGGTTCGACATATTCTTGTATGCAGCGGACCTTTTCGGGGTCAGTTTTTGCCTCGCCTCTGGTTACAATAAAGCCTAGGTACTCAGCGCTATCTTTGAATAATTATGTTTTTTTCCCGTGATACCGTCATGTTGACATCAAGTAAGCAATTCAGCACTGTGTTTAAATGCTTGGCATGGTCGCTCTCATTTTCAGAGAATATGATTACGTCATCTACGTACACATAACAGGTTTTGTCGATCTGTTCTCTAAGGATTTCGTCAATGGCCCTTTGGAAGATGCTTCCCGCATTATTAAAGCCGAAGGGAAGCCGAAAGAATTCATATATCCCTTCGTTTACCGTGAATTATGTTTTTAGCGGTCTTGTTCCGCTAAGTAAATCTGGTGATATCCGGATTTTGGATCTAAGGTTGTTCGGCATTGTCTAACGATCGGCCACAGTACGCTCCTTTAGTCGATGACCAGACATTTATTTTTGTTGCCTTTGTCATCGGTCCTTTGTCTTGTTAACAACCCAGGTTGGGCTGTTATATGGGGATCTTAACGGTCTGATGATTCCGTCATTTAAAAGTTGTTTGATTTCGTTGTTTACGAAATTTGTCACACCTATTGGGTGTGGGTAAAGTTTTGAATATATTGGTTTATCCGTTTCTATCCTAATTGTGGCTATAATTTTTAAAGGGGAACCCCTTGTTAGAGGTCGAAAACGCCTTGTTCCTTTTAAGAACCATGTCTTTGAACTCCTTTTTGTATAAAGCTGGCACTAGTGAATCATTGACGTTGTTTATTTAGATATTTTAAGGTGCTGTTTTTAAGGTCTAACTTTACTCCGGCCTGGGTTAGCAGGTTGAGGCTTATGATAGCATCAAATGACGTCAGCGAGGTTTGTCCAAACATTTTTATGAGACATTTACTTTCAAATTTACTGGAGTCAAGGGTTGAACTCACAGTAAATGGTTTACCGGCCGTCATTACCATTTTTAGCTCCTTTGCGTTCTCTAAAAGATGTAATAAGTCGTTGGCCCTATACCGTTGCTTTTTAAAAAAGTGTGGATTCCTTTCCTACCCATTTCTATTTCTATCATCGATGCAAGTTAGAAACAGTATTTTGTCTGTTGAAAATATGTCGATATGCAACAATTTTATATATTATATAAAAAATATTTCCTGTTTCTAAGGGTGCCTGTCATATTTCGACTTCGTACATATCTACAGATTATAACGATTTAATTGGCCATTTTGGTCATTTTGGGAAAATAATAGTCACGAAGTACTTGTTTAATGTTTCCCTGTGCAGCTCTTTGTGCACGGTTATGTTCAGTCGTTATTATTTCGATTTGCTCGTTTTTGTCTGTTACATCTTGTACCAGACTCTTGCAATGCCAGAACTTAGTTGTGAGAAAACTTTACACTAAATCATGTTGAAAACTGGCTAAGGTTGGGAAATCGCAGTGAATTGCATTTACTGCATCAGTAACAGTTAGTGGTTTGAGTATTTTGACCAGATTGTCTTTATCTGTGAACTTTATCAAGTGGCGCACTTTCTTGCCAAATAGTATAAAGTCCTGTTTTAACGCGTAACATGCCTTTTATAAAACTATCCGATTTTGAAGCAATTAAGAGGTTTGTCAGTCGTTTCAACCGTGTGGTTCAATGAAATTTCGCTGTGAGTTGTTCTAGCGTCTGACTGAGGCTCGTTTTGTAAGGTATTTATATATTTCCTTGACAATGCATCTGTCTCAAAATATTCCTTGCCTAGTTTGTAGAACACTTTCGCATTGTGTTTATCTATGAATGCCTTCCACCCTTTAAATTTGGCGTTGGTGTTCCTATCTGAGAGTGAAAAGGTTAGCGGTTGATGGTCGATAAATATGTTGATTTCATTCGCTCCATACAAGTATTGTTGGAGCTTACCCAGGGCCCATACGATTGCTAATAATTCCCTTTCGTTTGTTGGGTAATGAGACTCACTTTGTTTCAGTGTTCGGGAAATCATTGTGATAGGCCTACCTCCCTGGGACAAAACGGCTCCAATGCCGTTCATTGACGAATCGATAGTTAAATCAAATGGCTGCTTGAAGTCTGGTTACATGAGGATGACATCTTCTGATGCTAAACTATTCCGCACACGTTCGAAAGCGTTACATTGAGTTCCATTAAACTGAACTGTGACTTTTTTGGACCTGTGTTTGCTCACAGTGCCGTTTTCGCCTGTGAGAATGTCTATTAAGGGTCTTCTTTTTTAATGGAAAAGAAAAGCACAGCTGAAGCACATCGAATGCTTGTGGAAGTTTATGGTGAATCTGTTCCAACCAATAAGTCATACAGAGAGTGGTTTTGACGCTTCAAAAGTGGTGATTTTAGCGTTGAAGACAAACAGCGTCCTGGCCAACCCAAAAAGTTTAAAGACAAGGATTTGGAGGCTATATTGGATCGAGATCTGTGCCAAATGCAAACTGAACTCGCAGAATCGTTGGGAGTGACTAAGCAAGCAATTTTGCTTATGGTTAAAATAATTGGGATTTATTCAGAGGCAAGGAAATTGGGTGTTCACTTCGAAATTGCTTCTTGAAAAACATTAAAGGAAGGGATTTTTCCACCGGATTGTGAGTGGAGATGAAAAGCAAGCCTGGTGAACATATCCCATCATCGTCTACATCGAAACCAAAGCAAAACATTCACGGTTCAAAGGTCATGCTCTGCATATGGTGGGACCAGACGGGTGTGATCTACTATGAGCTGCTAAATCCAGGCGAAACCATTAATGCGGATCGTTATCGACTACAACTAATGCGTTTGAGCAGTGCATTGTATGAAAAACGGCCAGAAACGGCGGTAAGGCATGACAAGGTGATTTTGCAATATGATAACGCTCGGCCCCACGTTGCTATAAAGGTCAAAGATTACCTTTAAATGCTGAAATAGGAGGTCTTACCCCACCCGCCGTATTCTATAGACCATGCTCCTTCCGACTACTGACTTTTTCGACGGATACAAAACGATTGGATCGAGGCCATTTTTTACTTTTTTCAATAAAAAAAAAAACCCATTTTTTAAACACAAAAGAACGGACCGATTTGTGTTTAATAATTTGCACTCCCAATTTAATAGTTTGGTAAGCCACGAAGCGACCTGAGGCTAAATAAGCTCCTTGGTTCGACATATTCTTGTATGCAGCGGACCTTTTCGGGGTCAGTTTTTGCATCGCCTCTGGTTACAATAAAGCCTAGGTTCTCAGCGCTATCTTTGAATAATTTTCCTTTTTTCCCATGATAGCCTCATGTTTGCATCAAGTAAGCACTTCAGCACTGTATTTAAGTGCTTGGCATGGTCGACCTCATTGTCAGAGAATATGATTACGTCATCTACGTTAACATAGCAGATTTTGTCGATCTGTTCTCTAAGGATTTCGTCAATGGCCCTTTGGAAGATACTTCCCGCATTATTAAAGCCGAAGGGTAGCCGAAAGAATTCATATATCCGTTTACCGTGAATTATGTTTTTAGCGGTCGGTTGTTCGGCATTGGCTAACGATCGGGCACAGTACGCTCATTTAGTCGATGACCAGACGTTTTTTTTGTTGCCTTTGTCATCGTTCCTTTGTCTTGTTAACAACCCAGGTTGGGCTGTTATATGGGGATCTTCACGGTCTGATGATTCCGTCTTTTAAGAGTTGTTTGATTTCGTTGTTTACGAAATCTGTCACTCCTATTGCGTGTGGGTATAGTTTTGAATATATTGGTTCATCCGTTTCTGTCCTAACTGTGGCTATAATTGAGCAGTAAAAGGGTCTGCGTTAGCAGGTTGAAGGTTATGATAGCATCAAATGGCGTCAGCGTGTCTAAGCGGAAAAACGCGGAGGCTTGTCCAAACATTTTTATGAGACATTTACTTTCAATTTTACTGGAGCCATGGATTAAACGCACAGTAAAGGGTTTGCCGGCCGGCATTACCATTTTTATCTCCTTTACGTTCTCTAAAAAATGTAATGAGTCGTTGTCCCTATACCGTTGCTTTTTAAAAAAGTGTGGATTCCTTTCCTACCAATTTCTATTTCTATCATCGATGCAAGTTAGAAACAGTATTTTGTCTGTTGAAAATATGTCGATATGCAACAATTCGCCTGCATATGACGGAATTGGTGTCATGCCTATTTCCTGTTTCTAAGGGTGCCTGTCATATTTCTACTTCGTACATACCTTCGTACATTCCTTTGGCCATTTTGGTCATTTTGGGAAAATAATAGTCACGAAGTACTTGTTTAATGTTTCCCTGTGCAGCTCTTTGTGCTCGGTTATGTTCAGTCGTTATTACTTCGATTTGCTCGTTTTTGTATGTTACATCTTGTACCAGACTCTTGCAATACCAGAACTTAGTTGTGGGAAAACTTTACACTAAATCATGTTGAAAACTGGTTAAGGTTGGGAAATCGCAATGAATTGCATTTACTGCATCAGTAACAGTTAGTGGTTTGAGTATTTTGACCAGATTGTCTTTATCTGTGAACTTTATCAAGTGGCGCACTTTCTTGCCAAATAGTATAAAGTCCTGTTTTAACGCGTACCATGACTTTTCTAAAACTATCCGATTTTGAAGCAATTATGAGGTTTGTCAGTCGTTTCAACCGTGTGGGTCAATGAAATTTCGCTGTGAGTTGCTCAAGCGTCTGACTGAGGCTCGTTTTGTAAGGTATTTATATATTTCCTTGACAATGCATCTGTCTCAAAAAATTCCTTGCCTAGTTTGTAGAACACTTTCGCATTGTGTTCATCTATGAAAGCCTTCCACCCTTTAATTTTGTCGTTGGTGTTCCTATCTGAGAGTAAAAAGGTTAGCGGTTGATGGTCGATAAATATGTTGATTTCTTTCGCTCCATACAAGTATTGTTGGAGCTTACCCAGGGCCCATATCTTCTGATACTAAAATATTCCGCAGACGTTAGAAAGCGTTACATTGAGTTCCATTAAACTAAACTGTGACTTTTTTGGACCTCTGTTTGCTCACAGTACCGCTTTCGCATTTGAGTATGTCTTTTAAGGGTCTTGCTATTGCTGCTAATTCTTTGACAAATCTTCTATTAGGAGAACAAATTAAGTCGGTCCGTTTTCAAAAGATGGCGCCACCTATAAGTTTTGATTATCTTTTATTTTATTATCTCTTTTTTAATGGGAAGAAAAGTACAGCTGAAGCCCATCGAATGCTTGTAGAAGTTTGTGGTGAATCTGCTCCAAGCAATAAGTCATGCAGAGATTGGTTTAGACGCTTCAAAAGTGGTGATTTTAGCGTTGAAGACAAAGAGCGTCCTGGCCAACCCAAAAAGATTGAAGATGAGGATTTAGAGGCTGTATTCGATCAAGATCGGTGCCACATGCAAACTGAACTCGCAGAATCGTTGGGAGTGATTAAGCAAGCAATTTTGCTTACGGTTAAAATAATTGGGATTTATTCAGAGACAAGGAAATTGGGTGTTCACTTCGAAATTGCTTCTTGAAAAACATTAAAGGAAGGGATTTTTCCACCGGATTGTGAGTGGAGATGAAAAGCAAGCCTGGTGAACATATCCCATCATCGTCTACATCGAAACCAAAGCAAAACATTCACGGTTCAAAGGTCATGCTCTGCATATGGTGGGACCAGACGGGTGTGATCTACTATGAGCTGCTAAATCCAGGCGAAACCATTAATGCGGATCGTTATCGACTACAACTAATGCGTTTGAGCAGTGCATTGTATGAAAAACGGCCAGAAACGGCGGTAAGGCATGACAAGGTGATTTTGCAATATGATAACGCTCGGCCCCACGTTGCTATAAAGGTCAAAGATTACCTTTAAATGCTGAAATAGGAGGTCTTACCCCACCCGCCGTATTCTCCAGACCATGCTCCTTCCGACTACTGACTTTTTCGACGGATACAAAACGATTGGATCGAGGCCATTTTTTACTTTTTTCAATAAAAAAAAAAACCCATTTTTTAAACACAAAAGAACGGACCGATTTGTGTTTAATAATTTGCACTCCCAATATAATAGTTTGGTAAGCCACGAAGCGACCTGAGGCTAAATAAGCTCCTTGGTTCGACATATTCTTGTATGCAGCGGACCTTTTCGGGGTCAGTTTTTGCATCGCCTCTGGTTACAATAAAGCCTAGGTTCCTCAGCGCTATCTTTGAATAATTTTCCTTTTTTCCCATGATAGCCTCATGTTTGCATCAAGTAAGCACTTCAGCACTGTATTTAAGTGCTTGGCATGGTCGACCTCATTGTCAGAGAATATGATTACGTCATCTACGTTAACATAGCAGATTTTGTCGATCTGTTCTCTAAGGATTTCGTCAATGGCCCTTTGGAAGATACTTCCCGCATTATTAAAGCCGAAGGGTAGCCGAAAGAATTCATATATCCGTTTACCGTGAATTATGTTTTTAGCGGTCGGTTGTTCGGCATTGGCTAACGATCGGGCACAGTACGCTCATTTAGTCGATGACCAGACGTTTTTTTTGTTGCCTTTGTCATCGTTCCTTTGTCTTGTTAACAACCCAGGTTGGGCTGTTATATGGGGATCTTCACGGTCTGATGATTCCGTCTTTTAAGAGTTGTTTGATTTCGTTGTTTACGAAATCTGTCACTCCTATTGCGTGTGGGTATAGTTTTGAATATATTGGTTCATCCGTTTCTGTCCTAACTGTGGCTATAATTGAGCAGTAAAAGGGTCTGCGTTAGCAGGTTGAAGGTTATGATAGCATCAAATGGCGTCAGCGTGTCTAAGCGGAAAAACGCGGAGGCTTGTCCAAACATTTTTATGAGACATTTACTTTCAATTTTACTGGAGCCATGGATTAAACGCACAGTAAAGGGTTTGCCGGCCGGCATTACCATTTTTATCTCCTTTACGTTCTCTAAAAAATGTAATGAGTCGTTGTCCCTATACCGTTGCTTTTTAAAAAAGTGTGGATTCCTTTCCTACCAATTTCTATTTCTATCATCGATGCAAGTTAGAAACAGTATTTTGTCTGTTGAAAATATGTCGATATGCAACAATTCGCCTGCATATGACGGAATTGGTGTCATGCCTATTTCCTGTTTCTAAGGGTGCCTGTCATATTTCTACTTCGTACATACCTTCGTACATTCCTTTGGCCATTTTGGTCATTTTGGGAAAATAATAGTCACGAAGTACTTGTTTAATGTTTCCCTGTGCAGCTCTTTGTGCTCGGTTATGTTCAGTCGTTATTACTTCGATTTGCTCGTTTTTGTATGTTACATCTTGTACCAGACTCTTGCAATACCAGAACTTAGTTGTGGGAAAACTTTACACTAAATCATGTTGAAAACTGGTTAAGGTTGGGAAATCGCAATGAATTGCATTTACTGCATCAGTAACAGTTAGTGGTTTGAGTATTTTGACCAGATTGTCTTTATCTGTGAACTTTATCAAGTGGCGCACTTTCTTGCCAAATAGTATAAAGTCCTGTTTTAACGCGTACCATGACTTTTCTAAAACTATCCGATTTTGAAGCAATTATGAGGTTTGTCAGTCGTTTCAACCGTGTGGGTCAATGAAATTTCGCTGTGAGTTGCTCAAGCGTCTGACTGAGGCTCGTTTTGTAAGGTATTTATATATTTCCTTGACAATGCATCTGTCTCAAAATATTCCTTGCCTAGTTTGTAGAACACTTTCGCATTGTGTTCATCTATGAAAGCCTTCCACCCTTTAATTTTGTCGTTGGTGTTCCTATCTGAGAGTAAAAAGGTTAGCGGTTGATGGTCGATAAATATGTTGATTTCTTTCGCTCCATACAAGTATTGTTGGACCTTACCCAGGGCCCATATCTTCTGATACTAAAATATTCCGCAGACGTTAGAAAGCGTTACATTGAGTTCCATTAAACTAAACTATGACTTTTTTGGACCTCTGTTTGCTCACAGTACCGCTTTCGCATTTGAGTATGTCTTTTAAGGGTCTTGCTATTGCTGCTAATTCTTTGACAAATCTTCTATTAGGAGAACAAATTAAGTCGGTCCGTTTTCAAAAGATGGCGCCACCTATAAGTTTTGATTATCTTTTATTTTATTATCTCTTTTTTAATGGGAAGAAAAGTACAGCTGAAGCCCATCGAATGCTTGTAGAAGTTTGTGGTGAATCTGCTCCAAGCAATAAGTCATGCAGAGATTGGTTTAGACGCTTCAAAAGTGGTGATTTTACGGTTAAAATAATTGGGATTTATTCAGAGACAAGGAAATTGGGTGTCGTACGAGTCGAAGCCGACAGATCTAAAAGGCGATTTTTCACTTCGGAACTGCTTCTTGAAAGATATCAAAGCAAAGGATTTTGCACCGGATCGTGACTGGAGATGAAAAGTGGATATATTACGATAATTCCAAGAAGAAAAAATGCTGTGGTTGGTGAACCCGTCCCATCATCGTCTACATCGACACCAAAGCAAAACATTCACGGTTCATAGGTCATGCTCTGCATATGGTAGGACCAGACGGGTGTGGTCTACGATGAGCTGCTAAATCCAGGCGAAACCATTAATGCGGATCGTTATCGACTACAACTAATGCGTTTGAGCAGTGCATTGTATGAAAAACGGCCAGAAACGGCGGTAAGGCATGACAAGGTGATTTTGCAATATGATAACGCTCGGCCCCACGTTGCTATAAAGGTCAAAAATTACCTGAAAATGCTGAAATAGGAGGTCTTACCCCACCCGCCGTATTCTCCAGACCTTGCTCCTTCCGACTACTGACTTTTTCGACGGATACAAAACGATTGGATCGAGGCCACAGAGGACCCTTTTTTCGAGATGGTATTCGAAAATTACCGAAGAGATAGGAAAAAGTAGTCGCTTCCGACGGACAATACTTTGAATGATGTATTTTTTACTTTTTTCAATAAAAAAAAACCCATTTTTTAAACATAAAAAGACGGACCGATTTGTGCTTAATAATTTGCACTCCCAATATAATAATTTGCTAATCCAAGAAACGACCTGAGGCTAAATAAGCTCCTTGGTTCGACATATTCTTGTATGCAGCGGACCTTTTCGGGGTCAGTTTTTGCCTCGCCTCTGGTTACAATAAAGCCTAGGTACTCAGAAGAATTTTGAAGAATTTTTTTTTTTCCCGTGATACCTTCATGTTTGCATCAAGTAAGCACTTCAGCACTGTGTTTAAGTGCTTGGCATGGTCGACGACATTGTCAAAGAATATAATTACGTCAACTGCGTAGATATAGCAGATTTTGTCGATCTGTTCTCTAAGGATTTCGTCAATGGCCCTTGGGAAGATGATTCCTGCATTATTAAAGCCGAAGGGTAGCCGATAGAATTCATATTTTCCTCCCTTTACCGAGAATGATGTTTTTCGCGGTCTTGTTCCGCTAAGTAAATCTGGTGATATCCGGATCTTGGATCTAAGGTTGGTCGGCGGTGGCTAACGATCGGCCACAGTACGCTTTTTTTGTCGATGACCAGGCATTTATTTTTGTTCCCTTTGTCATCGGTCCCCTTCTTGTTAACAACCCAGTTTGGCTGTTATATGGGGATCTTACCGGTCTGATGATTCCGTCTTCTAAATGTTGTTTGATTTCGTTGTTTACGAAATCTGTCACTCCTATTGGGTGTGGGTAAAGTTTTGAATATATTGCTTCATCCGATTCTGTCCTAATTGTGGCTATAATTGAGGAGTTAAATGGTAACCCCTTGTTAGAGGTCGAAAACACCTTGTTCCTTTTGAGAACCATGTCTTTGAACTCCTTATGATAGCATCAAATGACGTCAGCGTGTCTAAGAGGAAAAACGCAGAGGCTTGTCCAAACATTTTTATGAGACATTTGCTTTCAATTTTTTGTTGAGCCATGGATTGAACTCACATTAAAGAGTTTATCGGCCGGCATTACCATTTTTAGCTCCTTTACGAGCCTGACGTAGTGCTTAGCCGCACCTGTGTCTGAATTCTTAAAGCCTTATTCTTAAAGAATTCTCCCAGCCAATTGTTGCCTGATGAACGGCAGCCGGGAGCGTTCTCTAAAAAATGTAATAAGTCGTTGTCATCAATTTTGGCTATCTCTTCGTTCATTCGGTCTTGGTCAGCAGGGGCGTTTTGAGCTTTTGAGCTTTTGTTAAAACGGTGGCATCTCGCGCCTGTTACCCTTTCCAACGTGTTTAGTCTTTTCTGAGCTTGAGCGCTGCTATTTTGGGCATTCCAATAATTAGTGCGCTGTCTAAATTTGGATGAAGAGTCAATTTCCATCGGTCCTAGTGGCTGGTCCTGACCTTGTTTTTTGCTACTTTCTAGGTGATTCCGTTGATTTTTAAAAAAGTGTGGATTACTTTCCTACCCATTTCCATTCCTATCATCTCTGTTACCTCTTCCTTGCTTGGGGTATGCGCGACTTGTGATAGTTTCGCTCGCTTGTGCTCTTTCTTCAATGAATTTTTGCGAATGCAAGTCTTTTGGCTGCGATTCCCTTTAAAGACTTCTTTAGTCTTGAAATGAACGCATGTAATGCATCAGCCCTAACTTCTTCATTGAGAAATGAAGCTTGCTGAGGTTCGTGTGCTATCACAATCTTATTAGTTACCAAAGTCAACTTACGTTCGACCTCGTCATAGTAGCTCATAAGGCTTAAATCGCCTTGCCTTACCATCTCTACTCCCTGTCGCACCAGGCGCAACGACGTCTAACCAATACAATCTTGCTGCTTATAATGACATCGATATTTAGGACTGAGTTATGTGAGACCAGCAACGCTTTTGCTGATCCCCGAATTTTATTTATGATTATGATAATGGCTTTAAAATTTCGTAGGCGTCGGGGGCAGATTGCCTCCAAGCTACGTACTCGTCAGAACCCCATTGAACTCGGAACTGATTTGATTATGTCTAGTAGAATGTTACACCTAATTTTTGGGCTTACTGAAATTTTCTGTAGACTTCAACTCGCGGTGCTTCCACATGCAAACTGTTAATTCTTGCATTCATAGCATTTAGCTGATGCTGCTTGGCTAAAGTCAAGCTCTAGGTTGTGCACTCTGCTATTACCTTCTGTATCCCACTCTACGTCACTATCGTACTCGACTTTGAAGTTCCTAAATTCATCAAAATGGCTCATATTCACTATCACACCTACAGATGGGCTTATTGTTGTGACAAAATATATTTAGCTTTGTTACACCGCACCAATATGCTCACTAGGTAGAAAATTATGTGAGATTATATTTGATTTATTTTAACACTTTTGGTGCAATTGCATAAATTCGCTTAACACGACACATGTACATTAACGATTAGGTTAGCAAATCGTTTCGATATTTTCACTCAAGTATATGATTTGAAATAAATTTTAGGGAACTTATATATTTTGGGACACTAATTCTAAATTAGAGACGTTGATCCTTTTCCCGTTGGGCGCCAGTTATGTGATTGCAAAGTTCCGCGCTGTTACTTAATTGGGTGCAGCTTGAAGAGCAATGTCTTAATCCAGTTAAAGTTGATTACTTGGCTTCTTATAAATTTAAGGTTGGGGTTTGACTTCACCCTTTCATCGCTGAACTTGTGGCTCAGCAATGTAATAATAGTATGCAATTCTGATATTATATGAAATTATAATATATTTCACAGTATAATATTTTGCGTTGCGTCCTATTGACTCGCAGTTGAACTTAAAGAGAAAGCATAGTTAAGCTAGAGGGGCCTACGTGTTAACTTTACTTTCCAAGAATGTAGTGCAAAGAAAGTTAAAAAAGACATAACGACTATACGACATTATTATCGTTTGTTCTTCTTTACATTCTCGCTCTGCCTGGGAAGACTACAGTGATGCGGCACAAAGAGAGTTAAGAAGGACATAACGGCTGTGTAGCATGATTACCGTTTGTTCTTCCTTACGCTTTCGCGTTGCCTGAGAATGCTACTGATGAAAGAGATACAGGTTAACTTAAATATAACGATTATTCAACACTTATACACGCATAGGCGATTGTTAATGTGTATGTCATGGACAAATGTATGAAGATATAGAGCGGCTTAGCAATTAAAAGTGAGGATCGCTATGGTTCGGTTGACATTTTTATTTTGCTTAAGCTATTCATTTTTTGATTATACACTATAATACAAAGAATTTGTTTTTTTCTCACAACCGAATAATAAAAAATTAAAAAAAAAACAGTAATAATCTAAATGGAAAAGATATTTAAAATTAGTATAAGTTAGTATTTTTTTTTTTGTACTATTTTTTTTAATTTATTATGTTACACACTAATAGTTAAGTAAAGTGAAGTGCAAAGAAAGACAGAGGCATACGGTGGTAACGTG
>JAWNNK010000863.1:0-55900 GCA_035045065.1 Hirtodrosophila trivittata
CATTATTATTTGGCCAATACAACCCTGTTGGGTCACGACCTGATGCATGATTTTCCTCCACGCGTCTCTGTCCTGTGCGCGTCTTCGCCAGTTAGTAATACCAAGCTCTGACAGGGCTGTCCTTCCTTTCCTCCGTTGTCCTCCCACTGACCAAGCCATCGGGGTCGCTGGGTGTTCATCCGGCTGACATCATTGTCGCAAGTCACCGCAGATCCAAGGTATATAAATTCCTTAACAGTTTCAAAGTTATAATTACCAGCTACTAGCTGACCTAACTACATCCCGTCGTTAAATCTGTCAAAGCCCCCTTGGTTTTCTCGCAGACTTTCGTACTCAAAAAATTTTAAGTCTAAACACTTTAAAAAGTACAAGAAGTCTGGCTCTAATGTTGATTGGTACAAATATTCTATTGCCAAGTCAAACTTTGCTATCCTAAACTCTGTATGTTACGAGAATTATCTTGCTCGTTGTAAAATACAGTTTTCTCGCGATCCTAAGCAGTTTTTTAATTTTGTTAATTTGAAAAAAAAATCTTCAATTTTACCTTCATCTTTTTTTTCTAGGGCTAGAGAAAGCTAACAACGATTCTGCTGCAGTTGATCTCTTCGCTAACTTTTTCCAATCTATTTACTCACCTTTGTCCTCCTTCAATTCATCTTATCCCTATAATATTTCTGCCTCCAACTTTATCTTCACTCCTACTATATTTTACGACTCTCTAACCGCTTCTATTAGTTCTTTAAAAGCTTCTTTCTCTCCTGGTCCTGACAACATTCCTAGTTGTGTCCTTAAGGAATGCTGCTCTTCTCTGGCTGAACCGTTGCTTAAACTATTTACTCTATCTCTTGAATCCAATAGGTTCCCTGTTCGTTGGAAAGATTCATATCTAATCCCACTCCATAAGAATGGTAACAAGTCTGACATTTCAAGCTACAGAGGCAACACAAAGCTATCTGTAATTCCTAAATTGTTTGAAAAGATTCTTGTTTCTACTTTACAGCATTGCTGTAAGTCAATTATATCCCCTGCCCAACAAGGCTTTGTATAAGGTCGGAATTTACCACTTTGGTAAATGATGCATTTTTAAAAAAAGTCAATCCGATGTTATTTACACGGATTGTAGTAAAGCTTTTGGCTGTGTCAATCATAATCTTCTTATCTTTAAACTCGATTGCATAGGTTTCCCACCCTCCTTATTATATTGGATTTATCATTCCCGTCTGCATCACCTGGTCGTCGCCGGTTGGCTTGCTGATGGTCCTTCGTAGGTAATATATTTCTCTGCGGAACCAATTAAAAGATGAGAAACCATACTTTTTGCTTGTCCTTTTAATGAAATTTTTAAATAATTAAATTTCAGGGCAAGACTTATGTCCTCTCTATTATGGACAAGTTCCGAAAATAATTCGAAAAATATATCCCAAATTTGGGATTACCTGAAAATTCGGGAATTTCTAATTTTAGTAGTGACGGTAATTCTAGCTTTAAGCTTGAACCTTCAACTTGATTTTTATATTGCAATTTTAAATCAAGTATTTCCCTAATGTTTTGGAAGTCAAATTCCAAATCACTAATTCTCTCGTCGAATATAGAACTTTCAAACCGCTGTTTGATTAAGTCTATCATATTCGACGTTTTAAGCCACAAATGCTCCATTTTGTTCTTCTTCATCAGAATTGTTGATGGTTGTTGAAGAATGTCTATTGTGTCGACAATGAACTTCAAACAATTCTCCATCTTTTGAATCTGATTTTCGAACCTATCTTCTAGATCTACTCCTACAGGTGAGCCTAAGGATTCCTTAATCTTAGAAGTCATACCTTTCTCTATTACTGCAGGGATCTCTAAAAATCTTTCAATTATTGAGGGATTATCTGATTTGAGCAATGAGAATTATTAGATAGAGTTAAAGACTATCTAATAATTCTCTTGAGACTTTTCCTGTCTCAAGAGTCCTAATTTCATTCAAAGTCTCGGACTGCTTTTGTAACAGCATAATTGTCTTATCGACAAAATTTTTCTAAATTTTTGCTTCTTAATTAACAATCAAAAATATATTTATAAATTTATATATTCTTCAATTTAATTATTATTTTTAACAATCTCATTTTTTTTACTTTACTTTAAAATTTGCATTATAGCATTTAACATTTTTTTTTTTTTTACATAGTTCTACCTGTTGTTGTATAGCTTGATAGCCTATACTTTTAATCGGGCAGAATTGGTTCCACTCAATTTTGACAAATTGTTTTATAGATTTAATTTAATTTTTAAATTGCAATTGAGAGCTCGTTGTGTACGGACGCTTTTTTTATTCCTCTGTGCCTAATTTCAATATTCGTGATATTTTTGCGCCATTTTACTATTTTTTATAGTTAATAATAGCGATTTTTTAAATAAAGGTGTAATTACGTAGCTTTTTGGTTTTATATTTTTGTTATTCCTAATGCAACAACTTTGTCAAATAATTTTGGCGCTAGCCCTTACAATTGTTTGTGTGGGTGTTTGTTTTGTTTTGATTGCGTTGTTCGCTTTACTGTGGACTGCGCTCTGACCGATTGTTGTTGTTGCTGTCTCGCTCTCTTAGTTAAGCCGTGTGCGCTGATATTTACAGCAATATTTCCTTTGTTGCTCTTGTGAAGTGTTTGGTTTTGCCTTTTAGTTTTTGCTGTGCGCTTAATTTGAGTGACACTTGCTGTTATTTTATTTTACTCTCCTTTTGTTTTGTTTTGTTGTTGCCTTTTTTTACAAATACCCCAGTCGGAGTAATGTTGTGCTGCAAGAAAACTTGCAATATAAAGCACACGGATGATTTGGCTCAGCGGCCGTTTGTCCATTGCTGTTTGTGTGAAAATGTCATGCATGCCTAACGTGCAGGTCTTTCGGGTCGAGACTCTGATAGAGTTATTGCCATCCCCAAAAAAGGTTGTGGTGGTTTTAATTGGTCTTGCCCTACCTGCATTAAACTCCAATTTGATTTCTCGCGTATGTACAACCTGGTGAGAAATCAATTCTTAAAATTCAATGTTGTCGCTAAGACACTTCTAAGCGATTTTGACTCAAGTTCAGAATTGCTTAGTCAATTTAACTTTGAGTCCACATCCAAATGTCTGCCCCAATTTTTAAACGTTCCGACTGTGGTGAATTCGTCAGTACATTCGCCCTCAACTTCGTTGGCAACTCCTTGTCGTCAAGACCTTTCGCCAATTCTATCTCTTTCACCATCACCTGGCATTATAAACATCGATGCTTCTCCTGCGCCACCTCTAGTTGGCGCTCCTATATCTCCGGTTGTAGAACTAACTCTTATTTCAGAGCCGTCTACTCGAGCAGTAAACACTCGAAAACGTAGACCTTCCCGCGAGGCTAATACGCCTAATATAAATAGTGGTATTCATATTCCGTTAATACCAACTTTATCAGTTGTTGTCCCTCGCAAGCAAGTATTCGTATCTAGGTTATCCTTAGATACTACTTGTGAAGCGAATGTGGCTTTTATTGCTAGCAAGTCCCCTGCCAGTGTGTCGGTCACAAAATTTAACTTTGCCACGCCTCGGGAAATAACATATTTTAAGATTAGCGTCCCACATGACACGTTCTCAAGTATTTGTGATCCAAAATTTTGGCCACCTCAATTGATTGTACATAAGTTTACGCCCAAACGGCGAACTGTGCCATCTGTTGCACTTCCAGCCCCTAGTTCTGCCTTAGTATCTGAGGCTGTATCAAAAAACTAGGTTCGAGTCCCGTTTCTTTATACATGCATTACCAGAATGTTAGAGGTCTCTTAACGAAGCTTAAAAATCTTTATTTGACTAGCTTTTCGCTTAATTTTGACATTATCGTTTTATCAGAGACTTGGTTATTTCCTAGCATATCTGATAGCGAAATTATGTCAAATCGATACTCTGTATTTAGACATTATCGACAGATACGTCTTGGTGGTGGCGTGTTAACCGCCGTCCAATCGACCTTTCAGTCTGATCGTATCTCTTTTAATTTGCCTTCAGATGTTGAAATTGTTGCTGTTAAAGTAACATCTTCAACACAATCTATTTACATTGTTTGCTCCTTCATTCCCCATCGTCTGATTTATATGATTATATGCAACATATTACATGTATAAAATAAGTGTCTCTTCTAGTGAAGGATACTGATATTTTCATTGTGCTCGGTGATTTCAATTTACCCAACATAACATGGACTTATTCCAATAACCATTATCTTGTACCCTCCTGTAGTCATGAGTTTTTAGATTGCATTCCTGATTTTTCAATATTTCAGATGAACCCAATTAAAAACCATCTGAGTAGGATTCTGGACCTTATTTTAATAAATGTCCATGCAAACTCATGCGTCTATAGAACTTCGCCACTTACTGTCCCCGAAGATCCTCATCGTCTATCTATTGATATTTGTATCTCACTTCTTGTTGCTTCTTCACTACCTCGTCAGCAAGTAACACGTCGTTGCTTTCGTAGGGGTAATTACTCCCTACTTAATGATCTTATTCTTTCAACTGACTGGTCTTTTCTTAATAGAGTCACTGATATTGATATTGCCCTTGGTACTTTTTATGACATATTAAACTCACTCTTGGACGTGTGTATCCCTAACATTATTATTTGGCCAATACAACCCTATTGGGTCACGACCTGATGTATGATTTTCCTCCACGCGTCTCTGTCCTGTGCGCGTCTTCGCCAGTTAGTAATACCAAGCTCTGACAGGGCTGTCCTTCCTTTCCTCCGTTGTCCTCCCACTACCGCATCAATCACCTGACGAGTCGAAGCTTCCTCATCCATACGCACAACGTGACCAAGCCATCGGAGTCGCTGGGTGTTCATCCGGCTGACATCATTGTCGCAAGTCACCGCAGATCCAAGGTATATAAATTCCTTAACAGTTTCAAAGTTATAATTACCAGCTACTAGCTGACCTAACTACATCCCGTCGTTAAATCTGTCAAAGCCCCCTTGGTTTTCTCGCAGACTTTCGTACTCAAAAAATTTTAAGTCTAAACACTTTAAAAAGTACAAGAAGTCTGGCTCTAATGTTGATTGGTACAAATATTCTATTGCCAAGTCAAACTTTGCTATCCTAAACTCTGTATGTTACGAGAATTATCTTGCTCGTTGTAAAATACAGTTTTCTCGCGATCCTAAGCAGTTTTTTAATTTTGTTAATTTGAAAAAAAAATCTTCAATTTTACCTTCATCTTTTTTTTCTAGGGCTAGAGAAAGCTAACAACGATTCTGCTGCAGTTGATCTCTTCGCTAACTTTTTCCAATCTATTTACTCACCTTTGTCCTCCTTCAATTCATCTTATCCCTATAATATTTCTGCCTCCAACTTTATCTTCACTCCTACTATATTTTACGACTCTCTAACCGCTTCTATTAGTTCTTTAAAAGCTTCTTTCTCTCCTGGTCCTGACAACATTCCTAGTTGTGTCCTTAAGGAATGCTGCTCTTCTCTGGCTGAACCGTTGCTTAAACTATTTACTCTATCTCTTGAATCCAATAGGTTCCCTGTTCGTTGGAAAGATTCATATCTAATCCCACTCCATAAGAATGGTAACAAGTCTGACATTTCAAGCTACAGAGGCAACACAAAGCTATCTGTAATTCCTAAATTGTTTGAAAAGATTCTTGTTTCTACTTTACAGCATTGCTGTAAGTCAATTATATCCCCTGCCCAACAAGGCTTTGTATAAGGTCGGAATTTACCACTTTGGTAAATGATGCATTTTTAAAAAAGTCAATCCGATGTTATTTACACGGATTGTAGTAAAGCTTTTGGCTGTGTCAATCATAATCTTCTTATCTTTAAACTCGATTGCATAGGTTTCCCACCCTCCTTATTATATTGGATTTATCATTCCCGTCTGCATCACCTGGTCGTCGCCGGTTGGCTTGCTGATGGTCCTTCGTAGGCGCAAGTGGTGGTTTGTCCCTCACGCTTGTTGATTCTGCTGAAGTTGTTGCTGTTGCTGTCCCCGTTGCCGGTGTGGCCGGTGCTGAAGCTGCTGCTATTGCTGTTGCTATTGCTGTTGCTGTTGCTGCCGCTGTCGCTGCTGCTGAAGCTGTTTATTGAAGCTCTTGCTGCTTGGCTGGTACCAACCAGCTATACTAAGAAATCTCCATAATTGTTTGAGTGAACGCGGCGATGGATATTCCGAAATATCCGTTAGTTTATCCTTGTTATCTTACGACATGACCAAGATAATTCACTTCTTTTAAACAAAACTTGCTTTTTTGAACGTTTATGTTCAAACGTGCTTTTCTAATATCAGCAACATCTTATCGCTAAATCTTAGTCTCTTTTTTTGCACGTTTTTTCTTTTTCTTTGTGCTATTTCTTTTCTAACGGCACTTTGTGATACTGCTTTATTTTGCTAAAATCCCTCTGGACAGCTCAATCTTGGGGATAATCAGTTTGCTCTGGTAGCTGATCAACTATCTATTTTTTTTATATTTACAATGTCCTACTCAATTCTTCAATGGAACATAAACTGCATTCGTAATAATATAATTGATTTGCAAGCCAGACCTAGTAGCCTTACAAGAAACTCACATCGAATTAAATTTATCAGCAAAAATCTCTAATTGCTACAGCCACTACTTCAACAATTTACCTAACGTTTCCGGTCATAAGCAAGGCATTACCTTTCTTGTTAAAAAGACCTGCCCCACAAATACATACCCATAAATTCCAATATTTTGGCCCAGGCAATCGAAATAAACATGGGACTTAAAATAAAATTTATTAATATCTACATCTCCTACTCAAAGATTCAACATCAAAGATTTATGTCTTACTATCAGCAAATCCGTAACGTCTCCGGTTATTATAAGATCCTTCAACGTCTGGAGCCACGTCTGGGGCTGTCCCCATAGCAATCAATGGGGCAAAGTAATTGAAAAATCTGTTACCATTAACAACATATCCTGCATTAACGATGGTCTTGCAACTCATTTCTCCACGCACAAATCGTTTACTCATGTTGACCTCTCGTTCTGTTCTCCCTAAGTACTTTCCTATATTTTTTTAAGAACTTTTGACAACTTATGTGGTGTTGACCACTGCCCTTTAAAACTAAGTTAAACCACCCATCAATCGCAAAAATATCCTTTTTTAAGTAAATTTATATCAGACTAAGCAAATTGGCATAACTTTCGTTCATTTTTAGACTCCTCCGTTCAAAATAAAATTTTACAAAACATCAACAAAGAAGTTGCCTACATCCAGAAACAAGTCCGCACTGCTGCACACTATCATATTCCTCAATCCAAGCGTCCACACACCAAAAAGTTTACCTCATGGTGGAATAAAGAATAGTCCCAACTTAAAGATTCAAAACAAAAAGCCTGGTACACATTCAAAAGTAGGCCAACTACAGAAAACTAAGTGACAAATAAAAAAGCGCGAGCACTCTTCAGATACAAATGCAGATAAAGCAAAAACAATAGCCTTAACCGAGTTACAGAATAGATTATCCCTTTATCTTCGCCCAAACAGGTGTGGTCAGATATAAAAAAATTATGCGGTACAGCTACCTCAACCCAATTCAAGTTCATTAACTCTTCAAACGGCCCCATGGTCGACCACAAAGACATTGGCAATGCTTTTTCTGAATCTTGGTCTGCATACTCTCACAACACCAACTTCAACGTCAGTTTTATTAACGAAAAAAGTAACACTCTATTATTCTATTACAGCAATCCTCGTCCCTCCAAACTCGCCAGCCAGATTGAAACGAAGATCTCTGTTTTGGAATACGACTGCTCACTCTCAACTGTTCGCCCCATCTCTCTACTCTCTTGTATAGGAAAACTCCTTGAAAAGATCATATCCAAAAGAATAATGTGGTTTGTTCAAAAAAAGAACTCGCTTAGTGACCGCCAATTTGGGTTTAAAAAAACATAGGAGTACCATTGATCCACTTTTTATTCTTGAACATTTCACAACGGCTGCTCTTGCCACCCGGAATCACGTCTCAGTCCTAAGTTTAGACTTCGAAAAGGCTTTTGACTGAATCGGAGTACACATGGTACTAAAACATTTGATGCAATTTAAACCAGGCAGTAAAATCTATAATATTGTCATCTCCTTCTTATGCAATAGACAACACCCACTCTAAATCCTTCCCTGTACATAACGGCATCCCCCAGGGCTCCCCCCTCTCTGTAACGCTTTTATAATAGCATTTAATGAATAAAATATTATATATCCTAAACAGATTTAGCCACATGGAACATATTGTATACGCTGACGATGTCCTAATCTTCACTAAAATAAAAAATACATTCACAGCTAATACAATATTCAAAAAAACTATAAATACCTGGTCTCTAACGTCTGGTGCTAGCCTAGCATCAAACAAATGTAAATTACTTCATATCTGCAAAAAACATAATTGTAAACCACTAGATCTTAAGCTTACTCATATTTTTTCTATTCCAAACGCTAGCAATTTTAGAATCTTAGGTGCTATCTTTGATAATAAGCTTTACTTTAAGGAGCACTGTAAATATCTAAAAACTAAACTAGATTAAACATCATAAAATACCTCACGTCCCGTTGATCCGCAGCACATAGAACTACAATTATTAATGTAACACGATCTCTTATACTTTCAAAAATTGACTATGCCCTGCTGATCTATGGCCACGCACCAAAAGAAAACATTTCATAAATTTCACCTCCATACAACACATCAGTCAGAAGAAGTATCCGCACGTTTCCAACATCTCCAACAATAGCTATTCTGGCAGAAGTTGGTCTACCTACATTGGAAAACAGACTTCTGCAAACTACTGTCAAACTTATTCCGAGCCTTTTGTTGAATCACAACAAACATCTTGTACACATTAGTAAAACTGCTGCTAAACGCAAGAGGATTCCCAAAAAACTATCGACTATCTTCAAATGCATCAAACTATGCCCTGACATGGAACTCCAATTTGCCCCGATGTTACTGAAAATCAACAGCACTCCCCCTGGTCCATAGACTCAAAAGCGTTTATAAACGATTTCATGTCACACCACAAACTCACGACCTCACCAGAGATTTACCAACAAAAATTCACAGATTTATGAATACAACACCTTTGCTTCCAGCCGTATACACGATTTTTCATCGATTTTCACAGCCAAAGCTTATGCAGTCTACAGGCGGTGAAGCCAGCCTCAGCTTACGTTACCCTCCACATCATCTGCTCCGATAGCAAATCCACAATCACTGCAGTGAAAAACCACAACAATAATGGGATAACTAAACGAAATACGTGGACTTATAACACTGAAAAAAAAACATAAAACTAATGTGGATTCCGGGACATGTTGGCATATCGGGCAACGAAGCAGAAGATAACTCTACCAACCAAGCAGGTTCCGTTAACGAGCCAACCGAAAAAATTGCAAAAAAATCAGATCTACGTCGTCTAATATTAAACTATATAAAAAACAAGAACACAACGACATGGAAAGATTTTGACCATCATAACACGCAATTTAACACAGAAGGGTCAGTGCCGGTATATCAAAAAAATACAAACGTCAAAGCCACAACCATTTACACAAGACTTCGCATAGGACACAACACGGTTACCTTCTTAAAGAACAACCCTGTCCGACCTGCGGATTTTGCTGCTCGTCCATGCTAACAGTCAAACACGTCATATCGGCATGCCCCGCAATAACTATTGTACATTCAGAAACACAACGACTGCAACACTTGAAGAAATGCTCAGAGACCCAACAAAAACAAATATAACATATACTCGTAAAAATAATTTCATAGATAAATTAGGTATCAATAACTTAATCTAAAGATCTATACAGAAAGCTGGCCGAAAGACAAGCAAGTAGTGCTCTAAAAAAATATAAAAGACTAAAATTTTTTGTTATCCTAATGTTTATTTATTTATTTATTTATTTAATGTCAACTATTAACAGTCAACCAAAAAATTACAATTTTTAGTATTAATTAAAACTGAAAAAATATAATTTAAATTTAAAATGAAATATTTAAGTTAAAAACATAAGTTAATATCTGGGGTGTTCAAAATAAGAATATTAAATGATCCTACATTTGTTGCGAGGATTGGGAAAAACCCAGAAAAACCCAATCAGATCACTATGATTAGTAAAGCAAATTAGTGCAAGTTACTACGTGCTAAAAAGTTAAGGATATGGTTCTTAATCGTATCAAAAGAGGATTCTGAGTTGAAGACTCGAAAAAGTCTGTTATAGTCAACACAGAGAACTCGAAAAGGTTCATGCAGAGAATAGTTAGTATTACAAGTATTTAGAGAAATCGGTGTGAAGTTACGAGTACGTCTCAAAGGTACAGAAAAGTTAATTTGGCTCAATAGCAGAGATGATTCAATTTTGCCAATTATTAATTTATGTAAAAATAGAACTCCCAGCATCATGCGACGGTTAGTAAGAGATGGGAGGTTAATTAATTGCAATCTACTGTGGTATGAAGGCAAATCAGTACCTGGAACCCAGTTAAAGCCGCGAAGAGCAAAAGAAGAAACTTCTTTTGAACAGACTCAATTCTGTCTTGGTGTACCGAATATTGAGGAGAACAACCAACAAGATCCGTATTCCAGAATAGGCCGAACAAGAGAAGTATATAGCAGCTTAGTCGTACAATGGTCGTCGAATTCCTTAGACCATCGTTTGATAAATCCAAGAGATTGAGTCACCTTGTTGACTGTAAGCGCGATATGTTTGTCAAATTTGAATCTATGATCGAGAAGAATTTCCAAATCGGTGACACAGTCGAATCTCTCAAGAGAATCCCGGTCGAGCATGTAATTTAATGTGTGAGGCGTACTTGTATAGAATGACATAACCTAACATTTAGAGCAATTAAGAAACAACAAGTTGCATTTACACCAAGCAAAAAACAAATCCAGGTCCGATTGCAATAAATAAGGACAGTTGTTGTCATTATATGATAAGCTTCACATCATCGCTTCACATCATCGGCGTACATTAGT
Organism: Hirtodrosophila trivittata; assembly: GCA_035045065.1. NCBI lineage: Eukaryota > Metazoa > Arthropoda > Insecta > Diptera > Drosophilidae > Hirtodrosophila > Hirtodrosophila trivittata. The sequence continues at coordinate 11,016 of JAWNNK010000863.1, forward strand.
ACATAGGAGTGAAGGAAAATAGACGGGAAATCGTTAATTAATAAATTAAAAAGTAAAGGCCCAAGGTGGCTACCCTGGGGTACCACAGAGGTAACAAAAACAGGCTTAGACAGTGAGGATTTAAAAATAACTTTTTGGGTTCTACAAGAAAGATATTCGGAAATCCACATAAGAAGGCTGAGTGGAAATCCGATAGTACTGAGTTTTTTAAGCAAGAGATAGTGGTTAACGCAATCGAAAGCCTTGCTGAAATCTGTGTAAATTACGTCAGTCTGCTTTTTGTTCTGAAAACCTTTAATAACAAGGGAGGTAAGCTCAAGTAAGTTAGTGGTAGTAGATTTCGATTTCACAAAACCATGTTGGCAGGGCGAAATGATAGAGCTACATGAGTGTTGTAGTTGAGATGCTATCAGCTTCTCAAACACTTTAGGCATCGCAGATAATTTGGAAACACCCCTATAGTTTTTAACATCAGACTTTGAACCATGTTTGTAAAGAGGGAATATAAATGATTCTTTCCAAATGGTTGGGAAAGAGCACGAGTTAACAGACAATTCAAATAATTTAAGCAAGGGCTTACATAGAGAATCAGCACAGTACCTAAGTACAGATCCTGGTACTCCATCTGGGCCTGGTGAATAACTTGGCTTGATTAAGTTAAGTTCGTTAAGTAACGAACTTCCCAGGATCACAGGACTACAAATGCAGTTAGATTTCGGCAAGGTATACGGATAAGGGGAATTTGGAAGAAAGTTAGAAGCTGAATAAGTAGCTTGGAAAAATTCTGCTAAAAGATCGGCTGAAGCCTGATCAGTATTTGCTTTCATGGGTTCTTAAGAAACAGGTGAGGGTAGTAAGGAAGTTTTTCGTTTAGTATTGACAAAGTTGTAGAACTGCCTAGGATTCTGAGCAAATTGCAAACGACAACGAATTAGGTAGTTATTGTAACAACGCGAATTACAAACAACAAAATTTGTTCTGGCGATAACATAACAAGAAAAATCTGAAGGATTATTCGAATTCTTAAATCTTTAATAATATCTAGTCTTCACATTTTTAAGCATTGCAAATTCCTTAGAGAACCATGGAGGTCTATTAGTTCTCCTGGGAAGCTCATCTGGAACGCATTGGTCAAAATGTGATTTTATAATAATAATAATAATAATAATTATGAGTTGCATTGTGATAACATTTTCATAGCCCATCTGGCATATCTAAATTTGTACATTATCTGAGATTGTTGTGTGGCTTTAAAGAGCCAAACTTTTATTGGCGACCGTTGCAGAACATTATTAGTGTCCAGGACTTCACTAGACGAATCGTAGTATTGAGAGCTTCGCTGGACATAATTATTGAAAGAGGCATTCTCTTAACTACTTCTACTTCTACCCACTCATACTCACATATCAAAGTTTGTATGCAAGATCACTGTGAGTAAAGCACACATTAAAATTAAACGGACATACACATACGCTAGTATGTAAGCTAGCAAGTATCGGCCTTTCGTTATGTCGTTTTGACTTGACTTTTGAGCTTACTGTATCTGGCTTTGGTTCTTGCTGTAGTTCTTTATGCGCTGGCGTATGCACAAATTGAGGATTTTTAATATGAAGACGACGGCACATCACAATTCAAAGTAAATGCTTTGAGGCAAAATCAAAAATAGTTATTGTTATGAAGGAAAGGCAAAGGATAAGGATTCCTGATGATAATTTTCTAAGCTGCATTTATTCTGGACACAATATGGACACAGCAGATTACTCAAAATTAAGTTACCAACCTTTGATCAAACATATTCAACCAACAAGAGGTTCATGAGGTTCACCTATGTAATACAAGAATATCAATCAATTCCTACTATTGACAAATATTATTATTTGTTAATTGCCTTACAGGGCTAGCATGAGAATTTGTACACACTTTTCAAGTTACTGAGGCAGTTGTTCAAAAGCATTAAATCAATTATAGAAGTGATATGAACACGACGTTCAACGCTTGTGAAGATGATTTTTTAGACAATGTTACCAGATGTGGCAATGGTGGGATTTAAGTGCGTTTGTCAATTCGAGACTCTGAGGCAAGTTTAGGAAAATCGTATTGTATAACACGGCATACGATCGTTTTATCATGCTAGAGCGAAAACTGAGCCGTGATTATAGCTTCAAAAGAGCATACGCTGATTTCATATATGAATACATATCGCTAGGACACATGACTCCTATTTCATCACTAGACTCAAGTCATTCTCATTTTTTATACCACAGAGTTGTCTGCTAGGGCCACAGGGCCTAACAACGAGGCTGCGCGTCGTGTTTGATGAATCAGCTAAGTCGTCCTCGAGAAGTCATTACATGATGTATAAATGACTGGCCCAACCATTCAGCAGTATTTGATTACCACTCTACTAGCATTTCGTTTACATAAATTCGTTTTTACCGGTGATATTGTCAAAATGTACCGCCAATTTCTTATTCATCCTAGCCATAGACCATTTCAACTCATCTTATGGAGAGAAAACCAAACTGATGCTCTTCAAGTATATGAGCTAAATACGGTTCCATATTGACTGTCGTCAGCACGTTTTCTAGCAATTCACTGTCTTCATTATATTTTGAGTTGGTACGATTCTGAGTTTCCAGTTGGCGCATCACAAAAGTGATCAGATCGTTGCGCTAGGGAACAAGGCAAATCTAAAAATTATGAAATTTCGAGGTTATTTGAGCGAGTTCATTGCATCGTCTGATTACGACGTGCCTGTCAATCTTGAACAAGAAGTTGCAACGAACACACTTGGGCTATAGTGGCTACCTAAGCAAGATCATCTGGCATATCAATTTCACATTCAACAATCAGACCTAGTCTGACCTAGAGAACTTGTATGTTAAAAAATCGCAAGGATTTATGACGTACTTGGACTCATATGTTCAAACATTTTTCGAAGCAAAATTCTCTATCAGGATGTACACTTGCTAATACTAGCCTGGGATGAACCAATACCAGATAAATTGGTGCCAGTTTGGAGCAGTCTTGCAAATGATCTCAGAAATAATTCGCTAATAAAAATTCCACATTTCGTACATACATCGGAGCGAGCATATGGATGCTGCGTTTACGTTCGTATACAAATTAATTTTACAATTAAAACAAGCCTTTTATTACGAAATCAAAAGTTGCACCTGTAAAGCTCATATCGCTGCCCAAGCTCGAATTATGTGCAACACTCTTAACAAAACTTTTTGCAAATTTCAGAAGAAACTTAGTCCATATCATAGCACTATCACTTTTTGTACAAAATTCAAAAATAGCTCTTAAGTAGATTATGATTCTCACTTTTAAGCTCATTTGCTTCGTTCCCAATCGCAAAGCTGAACTTTAAAAGCATTGTAACGACACACATTGGCGATATGTTCCATCTGCACAAGACCCAGCGGACATAGTTTTAAGAAGTTGCAACATGTGTTTTCCAAGGCCTGACTTTATAAACCGCTGCCGTGTCCAATCGAAGTTCGGAAACGGACAACAATCGTTTTTAATGAGCTACTAACAGGAATCTCAGAAGTTTTTATAGTGGAAAGAAACACCTTAACACGGAATACAGGATACAAGTGCGAAAAAGCACTTTTAGTTAATTCACAATAGGATGCAATTGGGCTATAGTGCAACTAACGATAGCTCAGGGTTGATTATCCACCAAATAATCAAAAATTCATCATCACATATTAAGACGCTACGAATTCTCTCTTATGCATATCGAATGTTTAGTCATATCATGCCAAATCGTTCACTCAAGGTAAGCGTTGTTGTACATATAACAGAAGCAGAGCAAAATGTAACGTTCTGGTGAATAAAAGCCCTTAAACAGCAGTCACCGTTCCTCGAAGAGATCAGTTTGTAAGCCAAGAATAAATCTCTTAGGCCTGGCATGCATACATGTGATGCAGCTTAATGATTGTGTTAGTGTAAATGTGATTAGACAAGGTGGAAGGCTAGCTAGATCAGATTTGATGCCAAGTTTCCAGCTTTTGTATCAATACCACATCGATTTACATATATTTATGTCGATTATCTACATTGACAACATTCACACGCTAACTCAAAGATATCCTTATTACGAGAAACGTCGTGGGTCATAAATGCAAGATGGCTAACTTGAATAGTCATCCGAAACTGCATAATTTGCTTTCGCTATAAACCGAGATTGACGCAGCAGTTGATGGGAGATCATCCTGCAGATCGGCTATGATTACCTATAGGATACGATGGAGATTACCTTAAAAAACTTATGCTGCAGTGTTTGTCTGTTTCGCCACGAGGGCAACACATATCGAACTGGTCTTAGAATTGTCAACTAACGATTTTTTATTCCCTTCGAGCACATGTTCATTGCCTTCGAAGGTGGATTGCCTTCGAAAGTCTACTGCGATAATGGAAAAAACTTTGTGAACGCACAAGCTCAGCTGGCAGAATTCAACCGACAAGCATTAAATTCTTACGCTATCGATATCATAAAGGTTGTTCATTTATACCTCCAAGACCACCACATTTTTTTGGGAAGCGGCGGTGAATTTTGCAAAATCACTGCTTTTGAAAAACAAGGCCGAGGCAAATCTCGCATACGAAGAACTTCAAACTGCCTTCACTGAGGTGGAAGCAATCCTTAACTCAAGTCCAATTGCTTCGAAGTCGGATGAACCCAACGATGGCACAGTTTGACTCCTGCTCTATTGCTGATTGGGTCATCCTAAGTTTCTGCTCCTGAAGAGACTTTTACAAAAAAAGTGACACGTCTCAACTGCGATATTTCGACCGTTGGGAGAAGGTGACATATTTAAAACAGCAGTTTTGGGATTTGAGGCATAACAATTACATTCACACACGTCAGCAAAGATCAAAGTGAACAGTATCTTACCCCAACATTCAAGAAGGTCAACTCATAGTTATTCGTGAAGACAACACACCACCTCAACAATGGAACCTGTCTCGTGTAACGTGAGTTATACCGGGAAAGGATGGGAGTGTCAGAGTGGTTGAACCGAGAACACACAAAGGCATCTTTCGACGTCCTATTCACAAAATTGCACCTCTTCCATTCAACGAACTTGAAAGGAATGTGGGCTCTTTCAACAGGAGGAGGATGTCTGAGCAACAAAGTATTATAAATATATTGAAATATGTAATTGTACGTTACAATACTAATTAATTATGAGTGACAAATTGTTAATATTTTCTTAGCAACCTGGCAACTCTAAATTTGTACATTATCTGAAATATATAATATAGTCACAATACACTTACACTTGTCTTGAACTTGAAGCGCGTGGCGCACAAAAAATAAAATTGAAAGAAGTTGGAAATAGAATATTAACATGATTTTCATCAAAAACATTATAAGTGGCCTACAAAGGGCCAAAACTTTTATTGGCGACCGTTGCAGAACATTATCAGCGTCTAGAGCTTCACTAGACGAATCATAGTATTGAGAGTTTCGCTGGATATAATTATTGCAAGAGGCATTCTCTCAACTACTTCTACTTCTACCCACACACACACACACACACACACACACATATCAAAGTTTGTTTGCAAGTTTACTGTGAGTATAGCACACATCAAAATTAAACGGACATACACATACGCTAGTAAGTAAGCTAGCAAGTATCGGCCTTTCGTTATGTCGTTTTTAATTGAGCCTTTCAGCGCTAGCATTAGAAGTTGTACACACTTTTCAACTTACTGAGGAAAAATGTTTAAATCCATTAAATCAAATATAAAAGCGATATGACAATGAACTGTTAATCTTTCTTGACAATATTAACAAGTTGTTCACATTACCATCAATGAAAACGCCAGATGCAATAGCTCTGCAAAATCTGCTTGAATTCTGTGTTTATTCACATTCTGTTGACAAAGCCAGATGCAGACACAAAACTGCATTACGACGAAAAACAGATATTCAAGTATCTTTCTCAGATGCCAATTCATAGAAAGTCGTTCTAATAGTCCAGTAGCTACACAATCACACGGTAAAAAACAAAGGTTTGAATCAAGGCAACTCTCGAAGGCATTTGTAACCAACTACAAATGCGAATATTGTAATTCGGGAGAACATTATATCTCAAGTTGATCTACGTTTGCTGCTGTTTATTTCAATTCACAGCCAAAAACAATGTTCATCTGAATCGTCTTGCAAGATTTGTCGTGCCATTGATCATACGTTGGTGCATAATTTCAGTCAGGACATGATGGCAGGAACTAGAGATGTTATTCAGAACATCAACTAAAACCTATCGACTACACTTCAATCACTCATATTTGATTTTCAATAAACATAAACCTTTTCAGTCATCAACACCATTTGCACCAATAAACTAAATGGAAATGCTGACATATCTCAGTGGAAGTTTCCGAAGGGAATCGTTCTAGCTGGTCCACTATTCAACGATCGAACAGGATTCACTTTCTTGTTAACAGTGAAGTATTATTCGATGCCATTTGCATTAGCAAACATTGTTCAGGTGCGAATCAACCATGCTTGTTGAGCACAGCATTCGGCTGGACAGTAGGTGGAATCATAGCAAACATTCAACCAACTAATAAAATTTACCGATGTCATTTCACGCGAGATTCACGAATGCTCGAAGAAATTTTGGAGCGAATTAGGAAAGTGGAGGACTTACTGACACTACCGCATACGTTCAACGCAGAAGAGATTTAAGTGCGTTTAACTTTTCGATACTCTAAGGCAAGTTTAGGAAAATCGTATTGTAAAGAGTGTTTTTTTTTAGAGGTATAGAACTTTAAATTGCAATAAAACAATCGATTGTGGCACGAGCTGTGTGACATGTTGCGCCGTCTTGTTGGAACCAAAGCTCCTGGACATCATGGTTGTTCAATTCCGCTTATCCGCATAGACCAATGACTTTACATAGCCCCACAGAAAGTAGTCTAGCGGTGTTAAATCACAAGATCTTGGAGGCCAATTCACAGGTCCAAAACGTGAAATTAGACGGTCACCAAACGTGTCTTTCCATAAATCGATTGTGGCACGAACTGTCTGACATATTGCGCCGTCTTGTTGGAACCACAGCTCCTGGACATCATGGTTGTTCAATTCAGGAATGAAACAGTTAGTAATCATGGCTCTATACCGATTACCATTGACTGTAACGTTCTGGCCATCATCGTTTTTGAAGAAGTACGGACCAATGATTCCACTAGCCTATAATCGCACCAAACAGTCAGTTTTTCTGGATGTAACGGTGTGTCGACATACACTTGAGGATTAGCTTCACTCAAAATGCGGCAGTTTTGTTTGTTGACGTAGCCATTCAACCAGAAGTGCGGTTCATCGCTAAACAAAATTCGCTTATGAAAATCGAGAAAAACGGCAATCTCGATTTAGGTCCATTCGACGAATCTACGCCTTTCTTGATGATCGTGAGTCGTTTCATGATGAATTGCCAAACCAAACTGAGAATAAATCACTTAACAGCTGTTAAATCGGTCGCCACCTTGAAGAGTTATGCCAACTTAAAGTTCTATACCTCTAAAAAAAACACCCTTTAGTTCATTCACAATAGGATACAACTAACGATAGCTCATAGTCGATTATCAACCACATTATCAAAAATTCATCATCACATATTAAGACGCTACGAATTCTCTCTTATTAGCTTTTATCAGCTTTTGTATCAATACCACATCGATTTATATATATTTATGTCGATTATCTACATTGACAACATTCACACGCTAACTCAAAGATATCCTTATTACGAGAAACGTCGTGGGTCATAAATGCAAGATGGCTAACTTGAATAGTCATCCGAAACTGCATAATTTGCTTTCGCTGTAAACCAAGATTGACGCAGCAGTTGATGGGAGATCATCCTGCAGATCGGCTATGATTACCTATAGGATACGATGGAGATTACCTTAAAAAACTTATGCTGCAGTGTTTGTCTGTTTCGCCACGAGGGCAACACATATCGAACTGGTCTTAGAATTGTCAACTAACGATTTTTTATTAAGTGCTCGAAGGTTCATTGCCTTCGAAGGTGGATTGCCTTCGAAAGTCTACTGCGATAATGGAAAAAACTTTGTGAACGCACAAGCTCAGCTGGCAGAATTTAACCGACAAGCATTGAATTCTTACGCTATCGATATCATTAAGGCTGTTCATTTATACCTCCAAGACCACCACATTTTTTTGGGAAGCGGCGGTGAATTTTGCAAAATCACTGCTTTTGAAAAACAAGGCCGAGGCAAATCTCGCATACGAAGAACTTCAAACTGCCATCACTGAGGTGGAAGCAATCCTTAACTCAAGTCCAATTGCTTCGAAGTCGGATGAACCCAACGATGGCACAGTTTGACTCCTGCTCTATTGCTGATTGGGTCATCCTAAGTTTCTGCTCCTGAAGAGACTTTTACAAAAAAAGTGACATGTCTCAACTGCGATATTTCGACCGTTGGCAGAAGGTGACATATTTAAAACAGCAGTTTTGGGATTTGAGGCATAACAATTACATTCACACACGTCAGCAAAGATCAAAGTGAACAGTATCTTACCCCAACATTCAAGAAGGTCAACTCATAGTTATTCGTGAAGACAACACACCACCTCAACAATGGAACCTGTCTCGTGTAACGTGAGTTATACCGGGAAAGGATGGGAGTGTCAGAGTGGTTGAACCGAGAACACACAAAGGCATCTTTCGACGTCCTATTCACAAAATTGCACCTCTTCCATTCAACGAACTTGAAAGGAATGTGGGCTCTTTCAACAGGAGGAGGATGTCTGAGCAACAAAGTATTATAAATATATTGAAATATGTAATTGTACGTTACAATACTAATTAATTATGAGTGACAAATTGTTAATATTTTCTTAGCAACCTGGCAACTCTAAATTTGTACATTATCTGAAATATATAATATAGTCACAATACACTTACACTTGTCTTGAACTTGGAATTTAAAGAAGTTGGAAATAGAATATTAACATGATTTTCATCAAAAACATTATTAGTGGCCTACAAAGGGCCAAAACTTTTATTGGCGACCGTTGCAGAACATTATCAGCGTCTAGAGCTTCACTAGACGAATCATAGTATTGAGAGTTTCGCTGGATATAATTATTGCAAGAGGCATTCTCTCAACTACTTATACTTCTACCCACACACACACACACACACACATATCAAAGTTTGTTTGCAAGTTTACTGTGAGTATAGCACACATCAAAATTAAACGGACATACACATACGCTAGTAAGTAAGCTAGCAAGTATCGGCCTTTCGTTATGTCGTTTTGACTTGAGCCTTTCAGCGCTAGCATTAGAAGTTGTACACACTTTTCAACTTACTGAGGAAAAATGTTTAAATCCATTAAATCAAATATAAAAGCGATATGACAATGAACTGTTAATCTTTCTTGACAATATTAACAAGTTGTTCACTTTACCATCAATGAAAACGCCAGATGCAATAGCTCTGCAAAATCTGCTTGAATTCTGTGTTTATTCACATTCTGTTGACAAAGCCAGATGCAGTCACAAAACTGCATTACGACGAAAAACAGATATTCAAGTATCTTTCTCAGATGCCAATTCATAGAAAGTCGTTCTAATGGTCCAGTAGCTACACAATCACACGGTAAAAAACAAAGGTTTGCATCAAGGCAACTCTCGAAGGCATTTGTAACCAACTACAAATGCGAATATTGTAATTCGGGAGAACATTATATCTCAAGTTGATCTACGTTTGCTGCTGTTTATTTCAATTCACAGCCAAAAACAATGTTCATCTGAATCGTGTTGCAAGATTTGTCGTGCCATTGATCATACGTTGGTGCATAATTTCAGTCAGGACATGATGGGAGGAACTAGAGATGTTATTCAGAACATCAACTAAAACCTATCGACTACACTTCAATCACTCATATTTGATTTTCAATAAACATAAACCTTTTCAGTCATCAACACCATTTGCACCAATAAACTAAATGGAAATGCTGACATATCTCAGTGGAAGTTTCCGAAGGGAATCGTTCTAGCTGGTCCACTATTCAACGATCGAACAGGATTCACTTTCTTGTTAACAGTGAAGTATTATTCGATGCCATTTGCATTAGCAAACATTGTTCAGGTGCGAATCAACCATGCTTGTTGAGCACAGCATTCGGCTGGACAGTAGGTGGAATCATAGCAAACATTCAACCAACTAATAAAATTTACCGATGTCATTTCACGCGAGATTCACGAATGCTCGAAGAAATTTTGGAGCGAATTAGGAAAGTGGAGGACTTACTGACACTACCGCATACGTTCAACGCAGAAGAGATTTAAGTGCGTTTAACTTTTCGATACTCTAAGGCAAGTTTAGGAAAATCGTATTGTAAAGAGTGTTTTTTTTTAGAGGTATAGAACTTTAAATTGCAATAAAACAATCGATTGTGGCACGAGCTGTGTGACATGTTGCGCCGTCTTGTTGGAACCAAAGCTCCTGGACATCATGGTTGTTCAATTCAGGAATGAAAAAGTTAGTAATCATGGCTCTATACCGATCACCATTGACTGTAAAGTTCTGGCCATCGTCGTTTTTGAAGAAGTACGGACCAATGATTCCACCAGCCCATAAAGCGCACCAAATAGTCAGTTTTTCTGGATGTAACGGTGTTTTGACATACCTGTACACTTGAGGATTAGCTTCTCTCCAAATGCGGCAGTTTTGTTTGTTGACGTAGCCATTTAACCAGAAGTGCGCTTCATCGCTGGACGTAGTGCGCGATTCGTATTCCGCACAGAACCATTATTTTCGAAATAAAATTGCACTATTTGCAAGCGTTGTTCAGGCGTGAGTCTATTCATGATGAATTGCCAAACCAAACTGAGAATAAATCACTTCAAAGCTGTTAGATCGGTCGCCATCGTGAATAGGAATGCAAACTTACAGTTCTATGCCTCGTCTTAAATCACCCGATATAACACGGCATACGATCGTTTTATCATGCTAGAGCAAAACTGATCCGTGATTATAGCGTCAAAAGAGCATACGCTGATTTCATAAATAAATACATGTCGCTATGACACAGGACTTCTTTTTCATCACAAGACTCGAGTCATTCTTATTTTTGATACCACACCATTGTGTGCTAGGGCCACAGGGCCTAACAACGAGGCTGCGCGTCGTGTTTGATGAGTCAGCTAAGTCGTCTTCGGGAAGTCATTAAATGATGTATTAATGACTGCCCAACCATTCAGCAGTATTTGATTACCACACTATTAGCATTTCGTTTACATAAATTCGTTTTTACCGGTGATATTTTCAAAATGTACCGCCAATTTCTTATTCATCCTAGCCATAGACCATTTCAACTCATCTTATGGAGAGAAAACCAAACTGATGCTCTTCAAGTATATGAGCTAAATACGGTTCCATATGGACTGTCGTCAGCACCTTTTCTAGCAATTCGCTTTCTTCATTATATTGCTAGTTTGTATGATTCTGAATTTCCAGTTGGCGCATCAGTTGTTTGAACTGATTTGTGTGGAGACGAACTTCTCACTGGCGCAGACTCCATCGGTGAATTAAAAATTAAAAGGGATCAGATCGTTGCGCTAGTGAACAAGGCAAATCTAGAATTGATGATATTTTAAAGTTATTGGAGCGAGTTCATTGCGTCTTCTGATTACGACATGCCTATCAATCTTGAACAAGAAGTTGCAACGAACGCACTTGGGCTATAGTGGCTACCTAAGCAAGATCAGCTGGCGTATCAATTTCACCATCAACAATCAGACCTAGTCACAAAGCAACTTGTATGGTCAAGAATCGCAAGGATGTAAGATGTACTAGGACTCATATATCCAAACATTTTTCGATGCAAAATTCTCTAGCAGGATGTAGACCTGCTAATACTAGCCTGGGATGAACAAATACCAGATAAATTGGTGCCAGTTTGGAGCAGTCTTGCAAATTATCTCAGAAATAATTCGTTATTAAAGATTCCACATTTCGTACATTCATCGGAGCGAGCATATGGTTGCTGCGTGTACATTCGTATACAAATTAACTTCACAATTAAAACAAGCCATTTACTTGCGAAATCAAAAGTTGCACATATAAAGCGCCAAAGCTCGAATTATGTGCACCACTCTTAACAAAACTTTTCGCAAATTTCAAAAGAAACTTACGCAATATCATAGCACTATCACTTTTTGTACAAATTCAAAAATAGCTCTTAAGTAGATTGGGATGCACACTTCAAAGCTTAATTGCTTCGTTCCCAATCGCATAGCTGAACTTTAAAAGCATTGTAACGACGCACATTGGCGATACGTTCCATCTGCACAAAACCCAGCGGACACAGTTTTAGGAAGTTGCAACATGTGATTTTCAGGGCCTGACTATATAAACCGCTGCCGTGTCCAATCGAAGTTCGGAAACGGACAACAATCGTTTTTAATGAGCAACTAACAGGAAGTTCCGAATTTTTGATAGAGGACAGAAACACCTTAACACGGAATAAAGGATATATATGCGACAAAACAGTAATAAAGGGTATTTTTTTTAGAGGTATAGAACTTTAAATTGCAATAAAACAACGATGGATTATTCGATTGACATGAATTTTTTTTATCCAAAAGATAATCTTGTGGCATTACATTTCAAATATAATTTCTGGCATATGACCGCCACGGCTGGTTCGGATGTAGACCAATCTGGACGTCTAATTTTTGATGACTATTTTCAACATTTTTGGCCGTATATCAGCAATAATTGTGAAATTAGGCGGTCACCAAACGTGTCTTTCAATAAATCGATTGTGGCACGAACTGTCTGACATATTGCGCCGTCTTGTTGGAACCACAGCTCCTGGACATCATGGTTGTTCAATTCAGGAATGAAACAGTTAGTAATCATGGCTCTATACCGATTACCATTGACTGTAACGTTCTGGCCATTATCGTTTTTGAAGAAGTACGGACCAATGATTCCACTAGCCTATAATCGCACCAAACAGTCAGTTTTTCTGGATGTAACGGTGTGTCGACATACACTTGAGGATTAGCTTCACTCAAAATGCGGCAGTTTTGTTTGTTGACGTAGCCATTCAACCAGAAGTGCGGTTCATCGCTAAAAAAAATTCGCTTATGAAAATCGAGAAAAACGGCAATCTCGATTTAGGCCCATACGACGAATCTATGCCTTTCTTGATGATCGTGAGTCGTTTCATGATGAATTGCCAAACCAAACTGAGAATAAATCACTTAACAGCTGTTAAATCGGTCGCCACCTTGAAGAGTTATGCCAACTTAAAGTTCTATACCTCTAAAAAAAACTCCCTTTAGTTCATTCACAATAGGATACAACTAACGATAGCTCATAGTCGATTATCAACCACATTATCAAAAATTCATCATCACATATTAAGACGCTACGAATTCTCTCTTATGCATATCGAATGTTTAGTCATATCATGCCAAATCGTTCACTCAAGGTTAGCGACGTTGTACATATAGAAGAAGCAGAGCAAAATGTAACGTTCTGGTGAATAAAAGCCCTTAAACAGCAGTCACCGTTCCTCGAAGAGATCAGTTTGTAAGCCAAGAATAAATCTCTTAGGCCTGGCATGCATACATGTGATGCAACTTAATGATTGTGTTAGTGTAAATGTGATTAGACAAGGTGGAAGGCTAGCTAGATCAGATTTGATGCCAAGTTTCCAGCTTTTGTATATATACCACATCGATTTACATATATTTATGTCGATTATCTACATTGACAACATTCACACGCTAACTCAAAGATATCCTTATTACGAGAAACGTTGTGGGTCATAAATGCAAGATGGCTAACTTGAATAGTCATCCGAAACTGCATAATTTGCTTTCGCTGTAAACCAAGATTGACGCAGCAGTTGATGGGAGATCATCCTGCAGATCGGCTATGATTACCTATAGGATACGATGGAGATTACCTTAAAAAACTTATGCTGCAGTGCTTGTCTGTTTCGCCACGAGGGCAACACATATCGAACTGGACTTAGAATTGTCAACTAACGATTTTTTATTAAGTGCTCGAAGGTTCATTGCCTTCGAAGGTGGATTGCATTCGAAGGTGGATTGCCTTCGAAAGTCTACTGCGATAATGGAAAAAACTTTGTGAACGCACAAGCTCAGCTGGCAGAATTTAACCGACAAGCATTGAATTCTTACGCTATCGATATCATTAAGGCTGTTCATTTATACCTCCAAGACCACCACATTTTTTTGGGAAGCGGCGGTGAATTTTGCAAAATCACTGCTTTTGAAAAACAAGGCCGAGGCAAATCTCGCATACGAAGAACTTCAAACTGCCTTCACTGAGGTGGAAGCAATCCTTAACTCAAGTCCAATTGCTTCGAAGTCGGATGAACCCAACGATGGCACAGTTTGACTCCTGCTCTATTGCTGATTGGGTCATCCTAAGTTTCTGCTCCTGAAGAGACTTTTACAAAAAAAGTGACACGTCTCAACTGCGATATTTCGACCGTTGGCAGAAGGTGACATATTTAAAACAGCAGTTTTGGGATTTGAGGCATAACAACTACATTCACACACGTCAGCAAAGATCAAAGTGAACAGTATCTCACCCCAACATTCAAGAAGGTCAACTCATAGTTATTCGTGAAGACAACACACCACCTCAACAATGGAACCTGTCTCGTGTAACGTGAGTTATACCGGGAAAGGATGGGAGGGTCAGAGTGGTTGAACCGAGAACACACAAAGGCATCTTTCGACGTCCTATTCACAAAATTGCACCTCTTCCATTCAACGAACTTGAAAGGAATGTGGGCTCTTTCAACAGGAGGAGGATGTCTGAGCAACAAAGTATTATAAATATATTGAAATATGTAATTGTACGTTACAATACTAATTAATTATGAGTGACAAATTGTTAATATTTTCTTAGCAACCTGGCAACTCTAAATTTGTACATTATCTGAAATATATAATATAGTCACAATACACTTACACTTGTCTTGAACTTGAAGCGCGTGGCGCACAAAAAATAAAATTGAAAGAAGTTGGAAATAGAATATTAACATGATTTTCATCAAAAACATTATAAGTGGCCTACAAAGGGCCAAAACTTTTATTGGCGACCGTTGCAGAACATTATCAGCGTCTAGAGCTTCACTAGACGAATCATAGTATTGAGAGTTTCGCTGGATATAATTATTGCAAGAGGCATTCTCTCAACTACTTCTACTTCTACCCACACACACACACACACACACATATCAAAGTTTGTTTGCAAGTTTACTGTGAGTATAGCACACATCAAAATTAAACGGACATACACATACGCTAGTAAGTAAGCTAGCAAGTATCGGCCTTTCGTTATGTCGTTTTTAATTGAGCCTTTCAGCGCTAGCATTAGAAGTTGTACACACTTTTCAACTTACTGAGGAAAAATGTTTAAATCCATTAAATCAAATATAAAAGCGATATGACAATGAACTGTTAATCTTTCTTGACAATATTAACAAGTTGTTCACATTACCATCAATGAAAACGCCAGATGCAATAGCTCTGCAAAATCTGCTTGAATTCTGTGTTTATTCACATTCTGTTGACAAAGCCAGATGCAGACACAAAACTGCATTACGACGAAAAACAGATATTCAAGTATCTTTCTCAGATGCCAATTCATAGAAAGTCGTTCTAATGGTCCAGTAGCTACACAATCACACGGTAAAAAACAAAGGTTTGAATCAAGGCAACTCTCGAAGGCATTGGTAACCAACTACAAATGCGAATATTGTAATTCGGGAGAACATTATATCTCAAGTTGATCTACGTTTGCTGCTGTTTATTTCAATTCACAGCCAAAAACAATGTTCATCTGAATCGTGTTGCAAGATTTGTCGTGCCATTGATCATACGTTGGTGCATAATTTCAGTCAGGACATGATGGGAGGAACTAGAGATGTTATTCAGAACATCAACTAAAACCTATCGACTACACTTCAATCACTCATATTTGATTTTCAATAAACATAAACCTTTTCAGTCATCAACACCATTTGCACCAATAAACTAAATGGAAATGCTGACATATCTCAGTGGAAGTTTCCGAAGGGAATCGTTCTAGCTGGTCCACTATTCAACGATCGAACAGGATTCACTTTCTTGTTAACAGTGAAGTATTATTCGATGCCATTTGCATTAGCAAACATTGTTCAGGTGCGAATCAACCATGCTTGTTGAGCACAGCATTCGGCTGGACAGTAGGTGGAATCATAGCAAACATTCAACCAACTAATAAAATTTACCGATGTCATTTCACGCGAGATTCACGAATGCTCGAAGAAATTTTGGAGCGAATTAGGAAAGTGGAGGACTTACTGACACTACCGCATACGTTCAACGCAGAAGAGATTTAAGTGCGTTTAACTTTTCGATACTCTAAGGCAAATTTAGGAAAATCGTATTGTAAAGAGTGTTTTTTTAGAGGTATAGAACTTTAGATTGCAATAAAACAATCGATTGTGGCACGAGCTGTGTGACATGTTGCGCCGTCTTGTTGGAACCAAAGCTCCTGGACATCATGGTTGTTCAATTCCGCTTATCCGCATAGACCAATGACTTTACATAGCCCCACAGAAAGTAGTCTAGCGGTGTTAAATCACAAGATCTTGGAGGCCAATTCACAGGTCCAAAACGTGAAATTAGACGGTCACCAAACGTGTCTTTCCATAAATCGATTGTGGCACGAACTGTCTGACATATTGCGCCGTCTTGTTGGAACCACAGCTCCTGGACATCATGGTTGTTCAATTCAGGAATGAAACAGTTAGTAATCATGGCTCTATACCGATTACCATTGACTGTAACGTTATGGCCATCATCGTTTTTGAAGAAGTACGGACCAATGATTCCACTAGCCTATAATCGCACCAAACAGTCAGTTTTTCTGGATGTAACGGTGTGTCGACATACACTTGAGGATTAGCTTCACTCAAAATGCGGCAGTTTTGTTTGTTGACGTAGCCATTCAACCAGAAGTGCGGTTCATCGCTAAACAAAATTCGCTTATGAATTTTTTTTTTTTTTTTTTTTTTTTTTTTTTTTTTTTTTTTTTTTTTTTTTTTTTTTTTTTTTTTTTTTTTTTTTTTTTTTTTTTTTTTTTTTTTTTTTTTAATTAAATTTACCGATGTCATTTCACGCGAGATTCAAAGGTGTCGAAGAAATTGGAGCGAATTAGAAAGTGGAAGACTTACTGACACTATCAACACTACCAACGCAGAAACAGACTACGATGATTTTTACCATTTTACCAGTTACGCGATTATGGACGAAACGTTACTTTTATTCGATGTATCAACGTTTATCATTACAACAATTACACGACGAACCTTATACCTTCATCAACCAAACACGCCAGATTTAGATAATAATTTTAGTTCAATTGTCATTCCATTCAAGAAGAATCCAAGAGCATTTAACGACGCATTATGATACGTTCCATCTGTTATCCAAATATTATATAAACAAGCAACATTTAGTTTCACACTGACGAAACGGCCTATTTTACGTCTATTTGATGACTATAACAATAATGATTTCACGCCGCCTATGTTTTGAAATGTTTAAAAATATTTCCAGAATTTGCACCAATTAATCGATATTTTTTACCCGTTAAAAAAGCTTATGACGTACATTATTTAAATGACGAATTCATTGTCATTAAATCTACTAAAAACAGGCACGCAAATCTTTAAGAATGCCATTCAAGTTTTCCAAATGATACAAAAAGTTTTATTGATGTCCATATGACCATATAGAAAAAAGAATACGAGTTTTATTGCAAATTTATATTTGCCGAAATTGTTTTTGGTTTTTCCCAACACTGGGAAATCAACTTTTGAAAATTCTCACAACAGAGACGTGGGAAGTCTCATATCTGTGAATTTGCCGATTACATCATCGTCTCGCCGAGCCATATATCGCATTCATCCACTTCATCCATCGTCCAATCATCGACCGAAGATTTTTCGAAGAATTCTTCGCTCGAACACTCCAAGAGCAGCTGCATCCGCTGGTGTAACTGTCCAGGCGTCGGCGCCATACAGAAGCACCGGAAGGATGAGCGTCTTGTAGAGCGTTATTTTTGTCCGACGAGCGAGGGCTCTGCTGTTCATTTGCCTACTGAGCCCAAAGTAGCACTGGTTGGCAGATGTACTTCTTCTTTTAATTTCAAGGCCTTGTGAATTCGCTTGACCACATCAATGTCCCCGCCGAGCTCATACAGCTCGTGGTTCCATCTGATACGATCGGTTCCACTAACGTATATCGGACCGAAGATTTTTCGAAGAATTTTTCGCTCGAACTCTCCAAGAGCAGGTGCATCTGTTTATGTAACTGTCCAGGCTTCTGCTTCATACAGAAGCACCGGAAGGATGAGCGTCTTGTAGAGTGTTATTTTTGTCCGACGAGCGAGGGCTCTGCTGTTCATTTGCCTACTGAGCCCAAAGTAGCACTGGTTGGCAGATGTACTTCTTCTTTTAATTTCAAGGCCTGCTGGAGCATGCCATAAACTTTGTTTTCACCATGTTCACACGAAGCCCTACTTTAGCCGATTTCCTTTCAATAGCACCAAAAGCTCCCGTTACATCTCGCTTGAGACGCCCAATGATATCAATATCATCGGCATACCCAAGCAGCTGGACACATCTTGCTGTCAATATCGTGCCAATCCGAGCAACGTCAGCTTTTCTTATAATACTCTCCATCAGAAGATTGAAAAGCATACAAGACAGCGAATCAGCTTGTCTGAGACCACGCTTGGTATTAAAGGTTTCGGAATGGTCATTTCCTACCTTGACAGAACTGCTGGTGTTGCTCAATGTCATTCTGCAAAGCCGTATTAGCTTCGCAGGAATACCAAGCTCAGACATGGCGGCGTACAGGCGATCTCGCTGTGGGCTATCAAAAGCGGCCTTGTAGTCAACAAAAAGATGGTGTGTGTCAATCTGATTCTCGTGCGATTTCTTTAGGATCTGGCGCAGTGTGAATATTTGGTCGATGGTGGACCTACCAGTCTGAAACCACACTGATAAGGTCCAATCAGTGCCTCAGAAAATGGTTTCAACCTTTCACACAGTACGCTCGTCAGAACCTTATATGCCACTGGCAGTAGACTGATGCCACGGTAATTTGCCCGCAGCGTGGCATCACCCTTCTTCAGGACAGGACAGATCAGGCTAAGGTTCCAATCATCGGGTATGCTCTTCGCTAGCCATACATCGCATAAGAGTTGGTGTATACACCTTACCAACTCTTCGCCTCCAGCCTTGAACAATTCAGCTGACAAGCCATCAGCACCTGCAGCTTTATTGTTCTTCAGCCGCTGTATTGCGGCCTTGACTTCAGCATGGCTAGGGGTCGGTATATCGACCTCGTCGTTGATTGGGGTTTGTGAATCACTTCCTCCAGAATTAGCATCCAAGTCATCGCCCTCCAAAAGACTTGAAAAGAGATCCCCCCATAACCTTAACGCGATCCTTGCATCTGTAACCAGGTTTCCATCATCATCTCTGCAGGCGAGCCCTCCTGCTCTGTACCCTTGGGTAAGGCGTTTTACCCACTGGTAAAAGTCACGGGCATCATTCCTGCTTCTGCTACACTCGACTCTCTCACACTCCAGCCTTTCTAATTCTCTTTTCTTGCGTTTAAAAAGGCGCTTCTCCTCCTTTCTCTTAGCCCTGTACGTCTCTACTACTGTCCGAGTAGCTCCAGATTGAAGTGTTCGCCTATACGCCGCGTCCTTCTTTCTAGTAGCTTCCCAGCACTCTTGGTCGTACCATGGATTCCTAGTTGGGGGCGTTGGAATCCAAGCACTTCCTCCGCCGAAGCTCCCATAGAGTGCGATATGTGCGCCCACATATCGCTAGCATTTTCAGGCCTCGAGATTGTTTGGCATAGTAGGTTAGAGAGTCGTGTGGAGAATGCATCCTTCGTCTGTTGTGATTGCAGCCTTCCGATGTCCAGCTTTCTTGACATACTTCGACGTGCTACTTTCGCAACACATAGCCGTGCGCGAACCTTAGCTGCAACAAGGTAATGGTCAGAGTCAATGTTTGGACCCCGACAAGTTCGCACGTCAAGTATGTTAGATGCATGCCTTGCATCGATCACAACATGATCAATCTGATTACGGGTCAGTCGATCAGGGGACAACCAGGTTACCTTGTGTATATCCAGATGACGGAATCCTGTACTACGTACTACCATGTTGTGCGCTGCTGCAAAGCCTATTAACCTAAGACCATTGCTCGCGGTGGTCTCATGTAGGCTATGCCAAAAACACCTTCCCGTCCAATCTTGGCATTAAAGTCTCCAAGTAGGATTTTAATATCATGAGTTGGACAGCGGCCGTATACACGGTCAAGCTCCGCGTAGAAGGCATCCTTCGTGCCATCGTCCTTGTCCTCCGTTGGGGCATGCGCACAGATCAGGGTGATGTTGAAGAATTTGGCAGTAATCCGATCGTTGCAATTCTCTCACTTATTGGCACAAAGTGAGATACTCGGTTTCGGAGTCTGGCTCCCACAACAAATCCACAGCCAAATTCATGCCTTTCTGGATGGCAGCTGTAGTATATGTCACAATAGTTCCTCTTCTTGCAGCCCTGTCCCGTCCATCGCATTTCCTGGATAGCGGTAATGTCGGCCTTGCATTTTTTGAGGGTATCTGCTAGCTGTTGAGCAGCACCGGATCTGTACAGTGTACGTACATTCCAAGTGCATACTCTCAAATCATAGTCCTTTTTTCGTTTGCGGTGGTCGTCAACGTTGTTTGGGGTCCTTTCCGAGGCAATTTCTGCATCTTTCATTGAGTGAGTTTTTTTCCATATGTGGATCTCAAGTCCTACGCCAAAACCTAATTTAGAGGTTTAGAAGTGGAGGTAGTGCGTCGACTTGAAGAAAGAAAGCACAAGGATCATGCTGGCAGTCACCAAGTTGAAAGCAATCAGTCACTTTACCTTGGCTTCTCACTCCCAATCCCTCCCAACCTTTCTCCAATACAAACATTATATAAACTATAGGCGTAAACATTTTTAATAAGGATCATCCTTCTGAAACATCATTATACTCTTGCTATTTCCTGGGAGTCGAGCAAATTCCAGAAGTAAAGAGCTTGTTATGCCGATATCCACAAGCTCACTAGTTTGGCTGCTTAAGTTTTCTGCTTAAGACCAAAGCTGACTGTAATAATTTTTACCTATCATATCCTCCAGAGAGCACTTATATTCCTGCAGGTAGACTTATCAGACCCTCGACCTTAGATATATTTTTAACAAGCCGCCGACAACACCTAGCAAATCCTCGAGTAATAAACACACTCAGTTCAGACCATCTACCAATGCTACTAGAAGTCACCGATGAACCGCACCAATATAATGACTTCCTCCGCTCTGACACAAAAAGGAAAATTGGGAAAGATTCTCCCACTTTATGAAAGAATCGCTTCCTGATATAGAACCCAGGTCCATATGCCACCTCGACGACATTGATAACATGATTGGTAGATTCAGTGAGGTTTTTCATACAACTTAAGATTTAAGCATACCTTAAACCCGCATAAGACTCATCCCAAAACTATTTCCACAGAACATATTAAATTTAATTAAAAGCAGGAATATCCGAAGGCGTGACTGGATAAGGCATAGACATCCAACTGATCTCATCTTCTACAAGTGGCTAAATAGACAAGCCAACGAAGAGATACTAGACTTTCGTAATAAAGTTTGGAATATTGCACTCTCATCTTTAGATAAAGGTTCTTCCCTTTTTTGGAAACTTTCCAAAATTATCAGGAAGAAGCATTGGATTATTCCATAAGTTTATAACTTATTGTCTAGCAACAATTACTATGCAACATATAAAGAAAAAGCTGAGGCCCTTGCTCAATCATTCAGTCTAAATAGTAACCTAACAACAGGCCTTAGTGATACACCAACCAAAGACCCGTTGAAGCATCAATTCATACATTAGCAGAGACTCAATTTAGCCCCCAAAATGGCTATCTAGTTAGCATTAGCTTTATAAAACAATTGTTTAAAAAGATAGAGGACAAGAAGGCTCCTGGGATCGACGATATTGACAATTTGAGCCTGAAAGCACTCCTCCAAAAGGAGCAAGTTTTCTTACTTGCTTAGTCAATTAATGTTTAGAGCTATGCTATTTTGCCTCAAGTCGGAAGTGTGCCAAGGTTATCGCCATTCCAAATAAACCTGCTCATTTGCTCTCCTGGAAAATGCCTATCAGTCTTCTATCATCAGTTAGCAAAATCCTGGAAAAAGTAATTAAGGACAAACTTATACAATTTATTGATTTGAACAGTATTCTGCCACGTGATCAATTCGGGTTTTGCAGAGAGCACAACACCGTGCATCCCCTTATCAGAATTAAAAAGATTATCAAAAGCACTTTTTCTAGTTCATGGTCGACTAGCATGATATTGCTAGACATAAAAGCCGCTTTTGACTCCGTATGGCACAAAGGATTAGTTCATAAAATGTTATGCTTTAATTTCCCTCCAGCGATTGTAAAGATAGTCCAAAGTTTTCTAAAAGATCGAGCCTTCGTCGTAAATTTAGGAAAAGCTACGTCTACGACAATACATATCCCTGTGGGTTGTCCACAAGGTTCATGCCTTTTGCCTATTCTCTATAATATACAATATATAATGTACATCCGATTTCCCAGAGTTACCCCACTGCACAACATCGATTTTTGCGGATGACACTGCAATCCTGTGCTATCCTGTCGAGCCAAAATTGAAATACTAGATACTAGGTAAGTGCTATTATCGCATTGTAAGTTTATCTTTTAAGTTATCATCGGGTTTTTTTTTATGTATTTTCTCCCAATTAATAAGTCAGTTATCGCATCATATCATTATATTTTACCTATAAATATCTCAGCAGAATGTGAGTCTATGAAGCCTATATTCTTAACTCAAGTCTAAGTCAAATCACAATACCTACCTAATATTATTATAAGTGAAATAGATGAAATATCTCTCTTAATTTGTACATTATCAGATCGTTGTGTGGCTAAAAAGAGCCAAAAATTTAATGGCGACCGTTGCAGAACATTATCAGCGTCCAAAGCTTCACTATACGAATCGTAGTATTGTGAGCTTTGATGGACATAACTATTGCAAGAGTGTATGAAGGGCTCAACTAGATAGAAACCGCAGGTCATTCTGTCAACTACTTCCAATTCTACCCACGCACACACACATATCAAAGCTTGTATGAAAGTTCACTGTGAGTAAAGCACGAATAAAAATTAAACGGACATAACATACGCTAGTAATTAAGCTAGCAAGTAACGGTGCAGTATCGGCCTTTCGTTTTGTCGTTTTGGCTTGACTTTTGAGCTTAATGTATCTGGCTTTGGTTCTTGCTGTAGTTCTTTATGCGCTGGCGTATGCACAAATTGAGGATTTTTAATATGAAGACGACGGCACATCACAATTCAAAGTAAATGCTTTGAGGCAAAATCAAAAATAGTTATTGTTATGAAGGAAAGGCAAAGGATAAGGATTCCTGATGCTAATTTTTCTAAGCTGCATTTATTCTGGACACAATATGGACACAGCAGATTACTCAAAATCAAGTTACCAACCTTTGATGGAACATATTATACCTACAAGAGGTCCATGAGTTTATTTACCTACCTCATACAAGAATATCATTCAATTTATACTATTGACAAATACAATTATTTGCTAATTGCCTTTCAGCATTAGAAGTTGTACACATTTTTGAAGTTACTGAGAAAAGTTGTTCAAATGTATTAAATCAATTATAGAAGCGAAATGATAACGACAAGTTAATCGTTCTTGACTATATTAACAGGGCGTCACTTTACCATCAATGAAAAAGCCAGGTGCAATAGTTCTTAAAAAACTGCTTGATTCTATAGCAGCAATCAGAGGTTCGCTTTTGTGACTAGGATCTTCGGAAGACAAAATGAATTCTGTGTTTATTCACATTCTGTTGACAAAGCTAGATGCAGACACAAAACTGCATTACGATGAAAAACAGATATTCAAGTATCTTTCTCAGATGCCAATTCATAGAAAGTCTTTCTAATGGTCCAGTAGCTACACAATCACACGGTAAAAAACAAAGGTTTGAATCAAGGCAACTCTCGAAGGCATTTGTAACCAACTACAAATGCGAATATTGTAATTCGGGAGAACATTATATCTCAAGTTGATCTACGTTTGCTGCTGTTTATTTCAATTCACAGACAAAAACAATGTTCATCTGAATCGTGTTGCAAGATTTGTCGTGCCATTGATCATACGTTGGTGCATAATTTCAGTCAGGACATGATGGCAGGAACTAGAGATGTTATTCAGAACATCAACTTAAACCTATCGACTACACTTCAATCACTCATATTTGATTTTCAATAAACATAAACCTTTTCAGTCATCAACACCATTTGCACCAATAAACTAAATGGAAATGTTGACATATCTCAGTGGAAGTTTCCGAAGGGAATCGTTCTAGCTGATCCACTATTCAACGAATTGAACAGGATTCACGTTCTTGTTAACAGTGAAAGATTATTCGATGCCATTCGCATTGGAAAACAATATTCAGGTGCGAACCAACCATGCTTGTTGAACACAGCATTTGGCAATCATAGCAAACATTCAACCAACTGATAAAATTTTCCGATGTCGTTTCACGCGAGATTCACCAGTGCTCAAAGAAATTTTGGATGGATTTTGGAAGGTGGTGGAATTACTGACCTAAGATTGACCTTCATAATACATATAGCTAGGCCACATGACTCCTATTTCATCACTAGACTCAAGTCTTTCACCTTATCTAGCAATTCGCTATCCTCATTATATTGCTAGTTTGTACAATTCTGTATTTCCAGTTGGCACGTTAGTGGTTTGAGCTTATTTGTGTGTAGACGAACTTCTCACTGGCGAAGTCTGCGCCATCTATGAAATGAAAATTAAAAGAGATCAGATCGTTGCACTGGTGAACAAGGAAAATCTAAAAATTATGAAATTTCAAAGTTATTGGGGCGTCGTCTGATTACGACCTGCCAATCAATCTTTAAGAAGAAGTTGCAACGAACGAACTTGGGTTATAGTGGCTACCTAAGCAAGGTCATCTGGTGTATCAATTTCACATTCAACAATCAGACCTAGTCACAAAGCAACTTGTATGGTCAAGAATCGCAAGGATGTAAGATGTACTAGGACTCATATGTCCAAACATTTTTCGATGCAAAATTCTCTAGCAGGATGTAGACCTGCTAATACTAGCCTGGGATGAACCAGATAAATTGGTGCCAGTTTGGAGCAGTCTTGCAAATGAAGCGAACGTTATTAAGGATTCCTCATTTCGTACATATATCGGAGCGAGCATATGGATTGACTTTTTAAACTGCTGCCGTGTCCAATCGAAGTTTGCAAACGGACAACAATCGTTTTTAATGAGCAACTAACAGGAATCTCCGAAGTTTTTATAGAGGTAAGAAACACCTTAAAACGCAATAAAGGACATAAGTGCGACAAAGCACTAATAGTTCATCCACAACAGGATGCAACTAATCAAAAATTCATCATCACATATTAAGACGCTACGAATTCTCTCTTATACATAGCGAATGTTTAGTCATATCATGCCAAATCGTTCACTCAAGGTAAGCGTTGTTGTACATATAACAGTAGCAGAGCAAAATGTAACGTTCTGGTGAATAAAGAGCATATACAGCAATCACAGTTCCTCGAAGATATCAGTTTGTAATCCAAGAATAAATCTCTTAGGCCTGGCATGCATACATGTGATGCAGCTTAATGATTGTGTTAGTGTAAATGTGATTAGACAAGGTGGAAGGCTAGCTAGATCAGATTTGATGCCAATCTTCCAGTTATTGTACCAATACCACATCGATTTATGCCTTTTATCTACATCGACAACATTCACACGCTAACTCAAAGATTTTGATATCCGTATTACAAGAAAAGTTGTGGGTCATAAATGCAAATAGAAAAGTCATTCGAAACTACATAATTTGTTTTCGCTATAAACCAAGATTGACGCAGCAGTTGATGGGAGATCATCCTGCAGATCGGCTGCGTGGTGAGCGACAATTTCTAGTTACCGGGGTCGACTTTTGTGGTGAATTTATGATTACCTATAGGATACGATGCAGATTACCTTACAAAGCTTATGCTGCAGTGTTTATGTGTTTCGCCAAGAAGGCAACACATATCGAACGATTTCTTATTATGTGTTCGAAAGGTCATAACCTTCGAAGGTGGAATGCCTACTGCGATACTTAAAAGAACCTTGTGGACGCACAAGCTCAGCTGGCAGAATTCAACCGACAAGCATTAAATTCTTAAGCTATCGATATCATTAAGGATTAAGACCGCTACATTTTGTGTGCAGCACTCTTATTTAACAAAACTTTTTGCAAATTTCAGTAAAAACTTTCTCCATATCATAGCTTTATCACTCTTTTGGCAAATTCAAAAATAGCTCTTCCGTGATTGGGGTTGTACACTTGAAGGCTCAATTGCTTCGTTGCAAATCGAAGAGCATTGTAACGACGTACGTTGGCGGTACCTTTCATCTGCACAAAACCCAATGGACATAGTCTCAAGAGGTTGCAACATATTATTATAATCTCTTTATTTGTTTGCTTTATTTAAACATTGTAATAGGGCACAAAAAAAATAATCAACATAAAAATAAATATATATTATGTAGCTGCAAAAGTAAAAACATATATGTACATGCAAGTTAGAAAGTTGA
Organism: Hirtodrosophila trivittata; assembly: GCA_035045065.1. Lineage (NCBI taxonomy): Eukaryota > Metazoa > Arthropoda > Insecta > Diptera > Drosophilidae > Hirtodrosophila > Hirtodrosophila trivittata. The sequence goes on from JAWNNK010000863.1 coordinate 37,877, forward strand.
TTGGTTCTGCTTCATAGCTGAGAGAGAGTTACCTGTAATTACAACTGAACTTCAGAATGCATCCATCCGATCTCATGCTATTCCCACATATATATGTTTATCCTTAACACGATCAGCAGACTCACAGTTATACGAAACTTGAACAGTTGAACAAAGAAATAACATTAACTTAAAAACGCGTCATCCTGCCGGTTTAAAAAGGGCTACATCCATTATATTATAATTACTCAACACTAAGCTTAACATTAAAAATCGATATCATGATTCGATCCGCGACATCCCCGCCCCCTTGAAGAACCTGTTTCACTCACATCCAATACTGCTTACTTGGAGACGGAACGCATTATTACTCGAACTCGATTGTTCTCTGCTATGCGTACACTTGCACGCCTAGCAACTCCATCGGGTACAGCGAAGACCTCCTCTACGATGCCAATCTCTGCGTGGCACTGCTGGATCACATAAGAACACCACACCATATCGGCTCAGTGCGTTCACACCACTTTGTACGACGCACAAGGGTAGGCAAATACTCCAAGACCCACCGTTTCCAAAAACGGTCTCGCATTAGACGCGCTATGCGCCACTGCTTCCTTGTCGTACATCTCTCAGGCGGTTAATCTTCAACTCCAGGCGTATTTGGCAAATTTGCTACTCTTTTGAGCAAATTATTTGGCGTGAGAGGGGCTTCCTGATCCGCTGTTATTGGCAAGTGGGTAAGCGGACGGGAATTGACAATGTTCTCCGCTTCTATCGGGAAACTCTCCATTACGTACTGCTGTGGTGCTACTTCCTTCATTGTATGCCGCAGCACCCTCTTTCCCAGACTCCTCATTCAGCTGGATTCGCTGGACAGTTAAACATCCATTGGATGCCTTTTGTCGACAGTTCTTCTTGAATCCTTTCTGGTTCAAAGACTTCTGTGAATCTCTTAGACTCCCTGTCCGCTCCAATAAAGTTCTGCCCATTATCGCTGTGTAGCTTATACACAGGACCTCGTCGGCATATAGTTCCTGATCACGATTATGCAGGAATCAGTTGACCAATCATGTGCCAACTCCAGATGTATTGCCCGTGTTGTTAGACACATAAAAAGGGAATCCCAACGCTTTTCATAGCGGCGTCCAACCGTCACGAAAAGTAGTCGGTCCAAAGTAGTCGAGCCCGGTATATTTAAATGACCATCCATTGGCTTCCAGTCTGTCCTCTGGCAGACGACCCATCAAAGGCTGCGTTGGCCACGCTCTTTGTATCTTGCACGTTCTGCATTCGAATATTATCTTACGCAGTAATCTTCGAAACTTGGTTATACATAACCTTGTCCGAATCTCAGTGATAGTTGCATCCACATTCTGATGCTTCATTTTTGCATGGAAGTGACGCACTTTTATTTCCGTCAGTATATGGCGGTGAGACAGGATTACTGGTCTTCTCGCACTTTGTGGTATGCAAGTAATGATGATTATACGAGGGGTATTCAAAAAGTAAGTTTCCCTGTGTTGGGAAAAAATAAAAAACAAGTTTTAGGCTGTAAAAATAAATTTATTTAAACTCTTAAACTACTTTTCTATATAGTCGCCTTGGACATCAATAAAACGTTTGTATCTGTTTGAAAGCTTAAGTAAACATTCCTTAAAAAAATTGCGTGCCCTGTTTTTTGAGCCACGATTTGACGACTTGTTTGATTTCGTCATTTGAAACGAAGTGCTGGTCACCCAAGCTTTATTTTAACTTTGGGAAAAGGAAATAGTCACTTGGTACAAGGTGTTGAGAGTTAGGTGGATGGTCAAAAAAAAACTTTTGGGCGGCGTGAAGTCGTTATTATTGTGATTATCGGAAAGCAGGTGTGGGACCCATCTTGCGCAATCTTTACTGTAACCAAGCTTCTCCGACACTATTGTATAGACTGAAGTTCGGTGAATTTGACATTCAGGAGGCATCATTTCCAAGATATCGTCAAAAACCAATCGTCTGTCCTCCTGAATAATTTTTTCAACCGCTGCAATCGCATCTTCCGTAATGACACTTTTTGGGCGTCCAGCACGCTGCTCATCGTGCACTTCTGCGCGTCCATTGAAAAAATCTGTGCGCCATTTCGCACCATTTGGACACTTATACGGTCTTCACCATAAATAGACACTAATTCACTGTGAATCTCATTACCGTTTAACCCTTTTGCAGTTAAAAAACAAAAAACCGAACGTAATTCACAATCGGACACGCTTTGGACTGGTAACTCCATGACTTTCGAGCTCGTATTACTGAAAACAATATTCTTGGTAACCAAAACTAATTCCGTTAATTTCGGTAGAGCCTACACTAGAACTATGTTTAGTCAGAGTCCGCTAGGTGGCGTTTGAGTGAAACGCCAGACTAGGGAAACTTACTTTTTGAATACCCCTCGTATATGTATGTATTTTATTGTTGTTAAAGTAATGTGATGATGATGATGATGATGCTGATCAATAATGAGAAGTAACAGTCCATGCTACTCTGGCAAGAGACTTAAACGAAGTGAAGGAGTGCTTTTTTAGACAGAAAGCTGTAACCTCTCTGCTGCAAGAGTGACATCTCATAGTTGCTTTGCAGCCAGTGCAACCGTGTGGAATAATTTACAAGTGTTGTGCAAGTCTTATGTGTTAGCTATTTCTCCCTTTAAGCTATGACCGTCCTCGGTTATTTATAGCTGTTGTTGTAATACTAGGGAGATGGTTCCTCTGGTACAGATGAATTTAATTTTCGATGTTTCAGCTAGGCCAACTTTGGGGGTCTCTACGGGTGTTCCTTTAAAATTATCTTCACTACCAAATATAGTAATTGTAATAATTGTGATTACCAAGATTGAAACTTTGTATATTAACGTCCTACTTCTTGCTTATACTGTTTCATATAAATGCGTTGTGTCAAATAGCTAATTTTTTTTTTGCTTTAATTACTTCATTTATCGTATTTTAATTAATCAGTTTTTGTCCACAGCTTGCATTCATTGATTTCATTCGGATTACTCAATTTTGCTATTTAAGGATGTCTTTATGGACTAACTCCCTTTAATAAGAACAGAAGTTCCCAAGTCTGCCTGGATCGTCTCTTCTGTACAGAGTGGTGTTATCTTATTCCTCACCTTTATTATTTTTTAGGAACACTTTTTCGCTTACCTTAAAACTCTGTTCTGCCTGCTCGGGCTAGACCTTTGCATATTATCACGTTGGGCTTTTGCAATTTTACTTTTAATTATCTAACTGAGTTCGCTAGACGCTGCGTGAATTAAATCAATCGGGGTTTGGTTTGTGACCGAGTATATGGATCGATCGTATGCTATTGTTGCCCTCAAAATTAACTCAACTGTGTCATCAGACCTTTTTTCAAGCTTTTTGGAGCGTTTTGCTTGTTCATTTGAACCACTGTGAATAGGTGGTGCATTCACGATGTCTATGTCATATCCGTTCTTTAAAAGTGATTTAACTGTCTCAGAATTGAAAGCGGCTTCATTGTCGCAATAAATCGTTTTTCTTTGGCGAAATACATTTTTAAGCTGTATGATGGGTATTTTTACGTCCATTATCGTGCGAGATACGAGCGGCTGTGCAACGGCAAATTTCGAAAACTTGTCAACGCAAGTAAGAAATGACTTTTTGTCCGCTGAAAAAATGTAAATGTGGAGCATTTCTCTCGGATATGATGGAATTGGTGTCACCGCCAGTATTTGTTTTTTTGGGTGCCTGTCGTACTTTGCTTTTGTACATGTTTGGCAATTTATTACCACCTCATTGGACAACTTCGCCATTTTCGGAAAATAATAATCACGAAAGACTTGTTTTATATTTCCCTGAGCGACCCTATGCGCGCGATTGTGTTCAGTGGTGATAATTTCAATTTGTTCACCTTTGTCTGTAACGTCTACAACAACATTCTTGCAATGCCAGAACTTAGTTTCCAGAAAACTTAACATCAAGTCGTGTTTAACGTTGACAGATCGTAGTGAATTGCGTTTACTGAGTTGGTATTAATAAATGGCTTGATTGCTTGAAGTAGAGTGTTTTTATTTGTGAAATTTCTTAGGTGCCGTTTTTTTTTTTTTGCCAAAATGTATGGTGACTCTTTTTAACGGGAATTTGGCTTCCTTGAGAACGAACTGATTCTTGAAACAATTTAAAGGCATTTCTGTCGACGCAATCGTGTAGGTTAATGATATTTTGCTGTGAATCATCGAAGCGTCTGACTGTACTGATGTGCATGATGACCACCTCTTGATTTTCACATTCGTGTTCCTGTCGGAGAATGCGAAAGTAAGGGGTTGGTGGTCTGTTAAGATGTTGATCTCTTTTGATCCAAACAGGTAGTTTTGAAATTTACCCAAGGCCCAGACAGTGGCTAATAACTCCCTTTCATTTGTGGCATAGTGTATTTCGCTTTATTTTAGTGTTCGCAAAATCATGGTGATTGGTTTTCCTCCTTGAGACAAAACCGCACCAATCCCGTTCAGTGAAGCGTCAGTGGTCAAGTCAAAAGGCTGTTTAAAATCCGGGAACATAAGAATAACATCTTCGGATGCCAGTATGTTCCTCAGACTTTCGAAGGTATTTCTTTGAGTTTCATTAAACTAAATTTTTATTTTTTTCGACATATGCCTACTCACGGAATCATTCTCCCCTATGACGATGTTGGTCAAGGGCATCGCTATTAACGCGAAATCTTTAATGAATCCTCTGTAAAAGTAGCTAGGCCAAGGAATGATCGTAAACTGAACAAGCTTTTAGGCTCAACATATTCCTGTATGGAATTTTTTTTGTTATCATATTTTTTTATTTTTGTTTGGGTCAGTTCTTGTCCCGTTTTTGGTTACTACAAAGCCCAAGAATTCGATGCTCTCTTTAAAGAACTTCGTTTTTTCTTGTGATATCCTGATTTTGGCATCGCATAAGCATTTTAAGATTGTATCGATATGTTTTACATGGTCCACCTCGTTTTCAGAAAAAATTATGACGTCATCCACATAAACGTAACATATCTTTCCTATGTGTTCTCCCATAATGTCGTCAAAGCGGAAAGCATTTTTCAATCCAAAAGGTAAACGGAAAAACTCGGACTTTTCCCCGTTTACCGAGAACGATTTTTTTTTGCGATCCTGTTCTGCTAGGTAAATCTGATGGTATCCTGACTTTAAATCCAGGGTTGTGAAAAACTTTGCCTTTCCTAGATTCGCAAGAATCATTGGAATGCTCTGCATCGGGTATCGATCGGCTATAGTTCGCTGGTTTAGCTTCTTAAAGTCGATTACCAATCTTTTTTTTATTGCTACTGTTATCACACCCTTTTTTGTCGACAACCCATGCGGGGCTGTTATATGGAGATTTTGATAGTGTAATGATACCATCCTTGAGTAGATGCTTGATCTTGTTGTTTACAAAATCAGATACTCCATTTGGGTACGGATATAGCTTGAAATACATTGGTTCGATATCTATAGGGCGGATCATGGCTATGACTAAAGTGTTAAAGGGTAGTGCCTCGTTAGGGGTCGAAAACGCCTTTGACCTTTTCAATATCATGCTTTTGAATTCCTTTTTGACAGACATGGGCACTACTATAACATTAATCTTTAATCATTAGTCTTATGCCGTTTCTGCTTGTGTTAATATAATGGAATTTTTCCAAAAACTTTCATAAGACATTTGTCTGTTACCCTGCTCGAACCATGTGCCGAGCTTACAGTGAAGCGTTTCTCGACATAAATTACTTTTTCAGCTCCTTTACGGGCTTAATGTAATTCTTTACTGCCCCTATATCAATTAGCATCTTTAAAATTCTCCCACCCAACTGTCGTTTGATGTACGGCAGTCGGGACCGTTCCCTAAAAAATGCAGTGAGTCATTATCACACAGCGACTCAGCGTCTTCCTCAATTTTAATTACTGCAGCCTCTGCTGCGCTTTATACCCCGTTTCGTCAGCACTGGGGCCATTCTGAACAACATAATTTAGCTTTTGGCACCTCGGTCCTGTTATTCTATCGGGCGTATTTGGTCTTTTTTGAGCCTGTTCAATGCTATTTTGAGGTCTGGGGAAGTTAGTGCGTTGCCTCAATTTGGAAGAAGAGTCAACTTTCATTGGCTCTGGGGCTTGTTCCTCATCTCTTCTACTTTTCTCCTGGTAACCCTTCTTGTTTTGTTGTACTATTGTACTTTCCCTGCTTTGCATGTGGGCGGTTTCTATGGTTCTCTTTTCCGTGCTCTGTCTCTCTGACATGGCTTTATCGTATGAGGCCGAAAACATGCTACGCTCAATGCTGGCATATACATCTCTAGCTTACGCCAACGCAGATGCCAGATTCCTCGGCTGAGCTGGAAACACGATGGCTTTAAGTGACTTCTTAAGACCTGAAATGAAGGCGTGAAGCGTGTCAGCCCTGACCTCATCATTGAGAAGCCTTGCCTGCACTGCCTCATGTGTCATTATGATTTTCTTTGTCGCCAAGGTTAGCTTTCTTTCGACTTTGTCCTACTTTCTCCATTGGGGTCATATCACCTTGTCTAACCATTTCGAAGCCTTGCCTCAGAAGTCGTAGTGAGGTCTTGTCAGCGTAAGAACAATCTATTGGGAGTACAAATTAATTCGTTCGATTTTTTGTGTTTGAAAAATAGGTTTTTTTTTATTGAAAAAAGTAAAAAATACATCATTCAAAGTATTGTACGTCAGAACCTTTAACTATTTTTTCCCATTTCTCTGGTAATTTTCGAATACCATCTCGAAAAAATGAGTCCTCTCTGGCCTCGATCATCGAGCCATTTTTTGATTTTTTCAAAAGAGCTGAACCTGTGGCCGCCCAAAACGTCTTGCATCCGTCGAAAAAGCTAGTAGTCGGAAAGAGCAAGGTCTGGAGAATACGGCGGGTGGGGTAAGACCTCCCATTTCACGCGTTTTCAGGTAATTTTTGACCTTAGAGCTGAGCGTCTTGTTGCAAAATCACGTCATGCCTTACCGCCGTTTCTGGCCGTTTTTTATACAATGCACTGCTCAAACGAATTAGTTGTAGTCGATAACGATCCGCATTAATGGTTTCGCCTGGATTTGGAAGCTCATAGTAGATCACACCCGTCTGGTCCCACCACATGCACAGCATGAACTTTGAACCGTGGATGTTTTACTTTGGTCGACGATCACCAGGCTTGGCATAGTATTTTTTTTCTTGGGATTATCGTAATATTCACCTTTTCATCTCTAGTCACGATCCGGTGTAAATTCGTTCCTTTGATGTCTTTCAAGAAGCAGATTCGAAGTGAAAAATCGCCTTTCGACATCTCTTGGCTTTAACTCTGTAGCAATAATAAAGGAAATAAAGGAAATTTCGTGCTGAGTCACTCCCAACAATTCTGCGAGTTCAGTTTGGATTTGGCACCGATCTTGATCCAATATAGCCTTCAAATCCTCATCTTCAAACTTTTTGGGTTGGCCAGGACGGTCTTTGTCTTTAACGCTAAAATCACCACTTTTGAAGCGTCGAAACCACTCTCTGCATAACTTATCGGTTGAAGCAGATTCACCATAAACTGTCACAAGCATTCGATGGGCATCAGCTGCTTTTTTCTTTCCATTAAAAAAGAAAATCAAAACTTCCCGCAACTGTTGTTTATTTAACACAAATTCAGACATTTTCAAAAAAGCAAAAAACAATGTTGTGGTCACAAAGAGACGCTGACGCACACAATTATTGTTGATCGATGTCAAACCTTTCCAATGGAATATGTATACACTTCCAAGATTGGCCACAACTTACAGGTGGAGCCATCTTTTGAAAACGGACCGACTTAATTTGTACTCCCAATAGTCTGGCTATTATAGCATCCAGGTTCAGGACAGTATTGTGTGATACTTATACCGCTCTGGCTGCTCATCTGACTTTGTTCCTTATGATTGTTACTGCTTGGTAATGCGTGCAGCTTCCGTCAAAAGGTCTGCATAACTCGTATGCATCAACGACTGATTGCCTCCATGCTACGTATTCGTCTGACCCACCACTAAATTCTGGGACTGATTTTATAATGACCAGTGAAATATCACAATTTATCTGTGGGTCCTCCGAAATTCTCTTATAGGGTTCAACCTGTGGTGTTTCGCCACACCAGCTATTTACTCGCTCACTCACTGCGTTAAGCTGATTTTGAAACCATTTTTCTTGCTGCGCTAATGCATCGCTAACAGCTTCTACTATTAATGCTTGTAAGCAGTCAATATCACTATCGCACTCGGTTTTTATATTATACAATGCGTCTAACCAACTCATACGCTAATATGCATAAAACAAATTCTTAGCAGCGCTTTTGAATTTCATTTAGACTGATAAAGTTTTTTTTTATATATATTTTTCTAAGGCAAAAACACGTGAGATATGATTTCTAGCCTCTATACCTAATTTAGTTAGTTAGAACAATATGACACGATACGCAGCGTAAATTTGATCAAAATATTGACATCCCTTTATCTTTATTTCTAAATGAATCAGCTTGGCCCTTTCACAATTACATTTGCTGTTGTCAGCATTGCATTCTCAATTTTGTTGAGACTGATTTGGAGATAAATCTTAAATGAACTTACGTAGTGTGGCAGTAAATGTAGCTCTAACTAATAGGGATCCTTGTATGTTGGGCGCCAGTAATAGTGATTATATATGTATGTACATGTATTTTATAGTTGTTGCTGATGCTGATTCTGATGCTGATGCTAATTCTGATTCTGATGCTGATTCTGATGCTGATGCTCAAATAGGCTCTGGCAAGGCACGATTTGACATATGATTCGATCAAGTGAATAAGAAGTTAACATGATCAAATATGCGTTAGTAAGCAGGTTGTGATATCGGTTTTAATCAATAATCAGAAGTAACAGTCCATGCTACTCTGAAAAGAGACTTAAGCGAAGTGGACGAGTGCTTTTTTAGACAGGCAGGTGTAACCTCTCTGCTGCAAGCGTGACATCTCAGAGTTGCTGTGCAGCCAGTGCAACCGTGCGGAATAATTTATAAGTGTTGTGCAAGTCTTATGTGTTAACTTGCACAGTGCGGCTTCAATCCTGCCATATGCTTGTAGTAAGGTCGTCATCTAATATAGGGCTCGAGCCCTTGAATGTCGCTTCGATTAGCAACCGCCTCTTTAGCGTTAACCTTCCATATTTCATCGGTAAACGCCTCATTTTGCGCTCGCCGTATCCATAGGCACTCAGCCGCTGCGCATTCAGCGGCAGAGTGGCCATATCTCTCAAGCTCATTTCGTTGTCCAGGACACAATCGTGTAAATCTCAGGACCCAGGCAATTGCTTTTACGAGTCTGTTGTATCTCGCAAAACTCTCAAACGATATGAGAAAGGAGAACACTGAAACCAAGGCAATCGCACTTGGCATCTCCTCTTCATCGCCGTACGGCATACAGCGATCCATATCCCGTCCAGGCAGTGGCCAGCAGCTTTCCGGTTGGCTTAAATACATTGGTCCACTGAGCCATCGTGAATCCTTGCTTAAATCCCCGTTGCCTTGCCCTCTTGTCGCGTTGTCCGCAACATTTTCAGCTGTGGGTACCCATACCTCCATCGACTCCAAAATCTCAGCCACCCGATTGCCGAAAAAACTGCTTGTATTGGCGGTCTGCTGATCCAGCGCAGCAGGCTCCGAAACTTTTCCACGTTGTCCATTTATTGACGCCGTTTTCCAAACGCGATACCGATCTCATCTGGTAGTGGCTTATCCCACACGTTGCGTCACCAGATCTCACGCAGTAGTAGCTTAGCTGTGATCATTAGACTGCTTTAGAATCCCAAGGGATCAAATGTGGACATTACAAGGCTCAAGTATTCCCTCTAAGTAGGAACTCGATCTCTATTTAACACGCTGGTGGGCACTCGATAATACTTCAAATTAAACTTAAATTCATCCGATGATAGCTCCCAATACATGTCCAGGATCTTCTCCTGAACTTCACTGTATTCTACATTCGTTATGGTCTCGTACTGGCCCAATGACCTTGCAACATCTGCCTTTGCTACCTTTCCATAATAATCCTGTCAGGTAACGTTGCCCGGTAACGTCTCCCCGTGGTTTCTGCGAGTATCCTTTGCGCGCGGACGACATCGTTGGCGGCAGCGGGCTGCGCGGGCTTTACACCACAGTAGTCATTCACCATCCGTTTGACAGTGTCGCCCCTCGACACTGCAAGTAGGCATGACTTCGGCGATGGTATCTTTGGTTGACCATTCACTGGCCCAAAAGTACCCATCAAAGTTCGGTAGCGGCCGCGTATGGTCCGTGTGTTGTAAATCGTCTGGTCTTCAGTGGCAATCGAAGATGTGCAGGGTCCAATTTAATGAGCAGCTTTGGCACCACGTTGCTATAAGGTCTCATTGATAAGAACGCTCTTTTGTCTGTTGCTTGGACGTCACGTCGACCGAAGCTCTGCATAGGCAGACTCAGGTTGGAAACGGCATACACGTTTCGTAGCACGTGGCGCTTGCCTTTGCCAACTCCACTGATCTGGTGGCCCTGCCACTAAACTATTGTACATTTAGTTGCCTGCGCTCTCCTTTCAAGCCTAGGTCCCACAGTAGTTCATCGTCGATCATCGTTACAGATGAACCCTCCTCCAAGAGTGCGTACGTATTCACTTGCTCGTTTGCTCCATATACCGTTACTGGCAATATTCAAACTAGTAATCGCTCTCCTTCTGGATCAACACATCTTAAGTTCATCCTTGGCACAGGTTGGGCATCCGTTGGCTGGGACGTGCTCCCGGCAACGCTTTAACATGAATTCTCTGACCGAGGTATTCGCTCTGCATTCGTCCCTGAATTACTCGCTGGCTGCAGTAATCTTCTGTAGTCCTTAACCTCACTGTGCAACAGGCGATGATGCTTCATATTACATCCGTCGATTTGGCATACACTAGCTGAGTTACAGTGTCTAACCAAGTGACCACTGCGTAGACATAAAAGACAGAGCTGGTGTTGCTTCACCCATCTCCACCTAGCCTGTAGTGATGCTTGGTTGAAGTCCTTGCAGTCCCTGACTGCGTGGTGCCCGTGGCACATTGGGCACTTTTTGTTGCGACCCGCGTGTCGCTCATCATGTTTCTGGTCGGTGCCGGCATGTATTACACTTCCTCTGGATTCCTTAGTGTCGACGTCCATGATCGTACATATGAGGTTAGCATAGTTCGTTAACCATGTACTAAAGTGCACAACCGGCGGATATGGCGATATCATAGCAGCAGTTTTGGCGCATTCCACCCTAGTGCTAGGTGGCAGCTTGTTCAGTTCCTCCATCAACGCTAGATGCTGCTCTCCATTGGACGCTTGTAGAAAGGCAGCAAGATTACTCACGCGGGTAGCACATGGCACAATCTTCGCTATGTTGTGCTGTTGTTTATGCTGTACCTCTCTGATACTGTTCAGTTGGCTACGTACCAGCGGCTTCGGTCGGCCATATCCAAAACGCAAGTGTTTGATTACAGCGCTTACGTTGGTGGGCTGTATAAGCAGCGACCTCACTATCTCGCGTGCATCACCCTTCAATGCTTTATGTAGACGTTGCATGTTCTTCAGATCTGTACAGTTGTACGCCAGTCTCGTTTCCATTAACGCACATACGAATAATGGCCAGACCGCCTTGGCGGTGAGCGCTGCAACTTGATCATATTTAGTGATCTTTGACGCTGGCTGCGTCCCGATGGCTCCTTTATAGCTGGGGTGGGTTGTTTCGTCATGTCCAGTATGCCTTCTCGACAATGAAAGGCACGTGCACTATAACCTCAAAATGGAACCTCAAATTGCAACTTCTGCCACCAGCGCAAGTGTCCCTGCTGTCGACTTCCAATTAGAACAGCGAATAAAATATCATGACCTTGCCAATAGGGAGCAGTGTTGCAACTTTAGCACGCAAGGTTCAGGCGTCATTCCGAATGCGAAATCTGTTGTTTTATTCTAATAAAATATACATTAAATTTAATACTAGAACTTCAAATATGTCTTACCGCAGTCTTTCCAACTGCTTCCTCTATGTTTACGACAATTAAATAAAGTTAACTTAACTAAAAACGCGGCATAGTGCCGGCTTCAAAAGGGCTTAATCCATAATATTATAATTACTCAGCACTAAACTTTACATTAACAATCGATATCATAATTCGATCCGTGACAGCACGGGAAAACTTCTTTTGTATTTTCTTTACGCTTTCATTCTGTAATACCTTTAAGTTTTAACCATAGAGAATCGGAAATGATAATGTCTGCTTTCGTAGGTTATCTGCTATGCAACTTACTCAAGGGCATAATACAAAAAAATATACTAAATCTATAATAAAATAGTAGAGAAATCAGTTTATAACGCGAAAGTTTTTGGTTTATGTTTTCTACTGTTTAGTTAAGTATCCGATATATATGTGCATAATATTGAAATAATGTTTTGGTTCTCTTTCTCTTACTGCTTCTGTCCTTCTCTTTATATCAATCCCTTTTTTTTGCTTTCTTTTTTATAAAATCATATTTTGATCGATTTGTTTTCGAATTGAACGTTTAATCAATGAGATTTCGACTGTAAATTGATTATCTCTTTCTTTCTTTCCCTTTCTCTGTCTTTCAGTTTCTCTATCTAACTATCTATGAATCTGTGTGTGTTCTCTCTCTCTCTCTCTTTCGATTTCTGTCTCTTGTAGCTGCCACGACTCTTGGGCTTGTTAACGATGGTATAGTTAAGACCGTTAAAGGTGCAATGATTGAGGACGGAATCGTTGCTGTTGTTCGTTGTAGGCGCTATGGGCGTGGTATACATATGGTTTTCAGGGCCTGACTATATAAACCGCTGCCGTGTCCAATCGTCGTTCGCAAACGGACAACAATCGTTTTTAATGAGCAACTACCAGGAAGCTCCGAAGCTTTTATAGAGGACAGAAACACCTTAAAACGTAATAAAGGATATAAGTCCGACAAAGCAATAATAGTTCATTCACAACAGGATGCAACTTACGATAGCTCAGAGTCGTTTATTAACCAATTAATCATAAATTCATCTTCACATATTAAGACGCTGCGAATTCTCCCTTATGCATAGCGAATTGTAAGCGTCTGACAACTTTACTCGTCACAAGCAGTTATTGATAAAAATACAAGATATGCACTCGATAGGGGCAGAGATAAAAAGAGCTTCTCTGGGTGAGAGTTTACAAATGGAGCGTGTGAATAGAATAATCTGTTTTATCAATGAATAAACTATTAAATTCCACCAAGACCTATACCACTCGAAAGTAATAGACCATACACCTTACAGTTCAGAAGTGGGATATTTGATGTCTTGGTGAATTTCACAACATGGCGATATTGCAACATAAGAAATGCATGTGTGTGCATATGTGTTGAAAAAATTTCACAACTTGGCAATACGGAAATTGTGCTTATAAATTGTAAGAGAAAAGAAAACAAACTTATTTGAAAATGTAGGAGATTTCAGAATTAAAGGTAGATCAGTTGAAAATTCCTTCTGAGGGAACGAGAATTATCTACAGGTAGTACAAGAAATGAATTGATTCGCCGGATAAGGGAATGTGATGAATCTGAGAAGTAGAAATGCCGCAAGCATCGGAACATAACAACGCGGTAGAAGGTGCAGCTATTTCGAAACTTAAACACGAAATGAGGCAGTTGCGTGAAATGATGGAACAGCTAATTGTTGCACATAGTGCTCGTGCAGTAGCGACAGTATCGACACAACCAGAGACAAATGACAATTTAACTAACAGCGACAGTGCAGGAGCACCTGTTATGAATCAAAACGTACAGACACAACAAGGTCGGTGAATGAAATCGCCAATACGTTACCAGATTTTGATCCAAATGATGAGAATGCTATTTTGGTTCATCAGCTTGTAGATCGGCACAATAAAGTTTTTGAAGCCTATCAATGGGATGAGAAGTTTTTATTGCTTGCGATTTATACTCTACTCAAAGTAGCAGCAAAGATGTGGTTTGACTCTTCGCCGATTCTTCACAACACATGGTTGGATTTTGCAAATGCTATTGTTATTTGGTACAGAGCTGGATGAAGCAGAAATTCATTATGCTATGGCCAAGGCAACAAGAAATCCAAAAAAGATTGTTTTCGTATGTCAGCATTGGGGAATCGCTATCATCTCATTGAAGTAGCAGTAATATGCTATACTCTCTCTGGTCTTCAGCACCGCGAACTACACCAAAGTATGGCAGCAATCCACATTTCGTCAATGAAGCAGATGTGAGACATAACTGAATCGTACTTTGTAAACCGTGGCGGGGTACAGGTAGCAAATCCAGTTCAAAGACGATACAGCGTTGGACAGAAAACAGAAGTTTCTATAAAGCCGACTAGGTCTAGGTTTAATAAATGGAATAATTGTAAAGATGTAAGACATTTTGCAAACGCGTGCCCAAAACCGAAAAAAATTCAGCCGAGCATTGAGAAGAGTATGACATCTGATACAAATATAAGACGCTTAGATGCCACGAATCGCGATAAGATGTGTTGCAAAGATATAATGGTACAGTCCTACCAATACAATGCATTTATAGATACCGGAAGTCAAGCTAATATTGTCCGGAAATCTGTGGCCGAATGTATTAAGGCAAATCGTCGCAAGCTCTTCATGCGGGTAAAAGGAATCTGTGGTTACACCTGACTGCTCAACGAGGCTATAATTAGGGATATAGCTTTTGACGGACAAGTTGTTACGGCACAAGTATACGTCGCCGATGATGAGCTTTTAGAAGAAGACTTCTTGCTGGGACAATATGTTATAATTGACGCTAAGCTTACGCTTGACTTCACAGGTGGAGGCTTAAGTAGCAAACAAGCAGTCCGACAACTGGTAATAAATGATGATCAATTCATTAGACTTATCTCGAATGTAGAAACCGTCAGTGACAAGCAACGGTTGCATAATGTTTTGAAAGATTTTGAGGATGTATTTTCAACAGGATAAGAGGGAATCCGGAAAACCGACATAGTGAAAGCAAGTATCCGTCAAATTGTCTCTCAAGCACAATATCGTATACCCGAACCAAAACGAGAGATAGGAATTTACCAAATTGAAATAGAACCAGACAGTCGCAAATACACTGCGGTTATAACAACGCATGGGTTATATGAATATAATCGCATGCCGTTTGGGTTGAAAAACGCGCCAGCAGTTTTAAAAAGACTCATGGCCGAAATTCAAGAACGTGTCCATAAAGGTGACATGCTGCATTATATGGATGATATTCTTATTGGCAGTCATTCATTCGACGAAATGTTGAAGAAGCTTGACAAATGCGAGTTATTTAAGCAGTCCATAACATTTTTGGGTCATCAGATTCATCCTGGAGTCATTAGTCCTGGAGAAGTTAAGACGAATGCCATATCGTGATTTCCAAAGCCAAATAATATAACTGAAGTGAAAAAGTTTTTGGGTCTCAGTGGCTATTTTCGAAAATTTGTTACCAGATATGCTATAATCTCAGAGCCATTGCGTTTGTTACGCATGAAGCTAGAAGCCTTAGCCGTACTCGAGGTGTTGGAGAGATTCAAGAACTATATTTGTGGAAAACGTATCAAGGTTATTACCGACTTCAACACACTTAGAACAACAATGGAAAAACGTGAACTTATCCCACTTATTGCACGATGGTGGTTGCATATGCAAGAATTTGATATAGAAATTGTTCACAGACCAGGTTCCCGAATGGAACATGTCGACGTCTTGAGCCGAGCGCTTGGGAATGTACTTGAGATGGAAAATGTTTAAGATGTTTAAAAATATTCAAAACCATAATCGACGAAGCACATTGGCTATTTGCAATTCAGCTTCAAGACAAAAAGATTCAACACATTGTTAAATATATGAAATCCAAAAATAAGCCTGAAAATAACTCATATGTTATAGAGCAAGGTCGCCTGTATCGCAAATATAACAACAAATTACTATGGGTGGTACCAAATCAGCTTCGATATCATATCCTAAACGAATGTCTTGATAAAGCAGGGCACATGAGCACATGAACAAACAACCAGGTGGACGCCAGGAGGCTCAATAGTATTATGATGATATCCAGCCAATCCCCTGTTCAACGATTCATATAGATCACTTGGGACCATTTCCGAAAAGTTCCAAGCGCAACGAGCATATATTTATGATTGTCGACGCATTTACCAAGTTCACAATTATTCGCTCTGTTTAGAGCACAGAAACCAAACATGTCATCGACACATTACAAGAAGTAACCAGCTATATGGCAATGCCTAAACGAATTAATTGTGATCGTGGTACGGCGTTTACTTTAAAAGATTTTGGAAGGTTCTGTCGCGAAAACCATGTTAAGCATGTACTAAATGCAGTACGCACACCAAGAGCGAACGGCCATGTCAGGCGCGCTAATCGCATATGTTTATCAATGCTATTGCCCAAGACTGAAAATTAAAAACGTTGGGACGAAATACGAAGATACAGGCAATCCAACGGAGTATTAACACAATGGTTAAAAAACAACTTAATGTTCTCCTTTCCAGACTTATTGCAGAATACGCTAATGAACCTACTCCAAGATGCTCATACCAACGTACTTACCGAAATAGAGCTACAACATGTAAGTTAGAGAGCTGACAAAGGAGTAAATGATCATCGAGCCGAAGCCAAGAAACGATACGATGCCAAGCATTCTAAAGCAAATGTGTACGAACCAGGTGATCTGGTTCTTGTAAAAAATGAGCCGTACAGCACTGGCACGTCACGTAAATTGGAACCGCGCTACAAAGGTCCATTTCTAGTAAGCAAGGTGCTTCCAAACGACCGATATCTTATTGAGGATATCCCAAATTCTCAGCGTACTCAGAGGCATTACAAATCGGTATACTCTTCCGACAAAATAAAACCATGGATCCAGATACAACCAGACGACTTGGATAAAAGTGACGGAGATTATGAGAGACACAGCAGTGAATCCCGCGATAGGGGCAATGATAAAAAGCGCGACTCTGGGTGAGAGATTACAAACGAAGTGTGTTAATTCTGTTTTATATCTAAGCTTGAATAGAATTATCTGTATTTTTAATGAATAAACTACCGATGTCCACCAAAACCTATACCACTCAAAAGTAATTGAGCGTACACCTTTCAGAATGTTAGGTCTTATCATGCCGAATCGTTCACTCAAGGTTAGCGACGATGTACATATAACAGTAGCAATTATGACGTAAGTAAAAGAGCATATACAGCAGTCACCGTTCCTTGAAGAGATCAGTTTGTAAGCCAAGAATAAATCTCTTGGGCCTGGCATGCATACATGTGATGCAGCTTAATGATTGTGTTAGTGTAAAGGTGATTTGACTAGGTGGAAGACTAGCTAGATCAGATTTGATGCCAAGTTTCCAGTTTTTCTGCCAATATCACATCGATTTAAATATCTTTATGTCGATTATCTATATCGACAACATTCACACGCTAGAAAAGTCATCCGAAACTGCATAATTTGTTTTCGCTATAAACCAAGATTGACGTAGCGGTTGATGGGAGCTCATACTGCAGATTGGCTGTGTGGTGAGCGACCATTCCTAGTTACCGGCGTCGACTTTCGCGGTTCATTTATTAATATCTATAGGATACGACCCCTCAAAACATATGCCGCAGTGTTTGTCTGTTTCGCCACGAAGGCAACACATATCGAACTGGTCTCAGAATTTTCAACTAACGAAGGTTCATTGCCTTCGAAAGTGGATTGCCTTCGAAAGTCGACTGCGATAATGGAAAGAATTAAATGCTTCAACAAGGGATAATTAGAGAAAGTAATTCTCCATATAATAGTCCCACATGGCTTGTACCCAAAAAACTCGATGGTTCCGGAAAACCAAAATACAGAGTAACAATAGATTATAGGAAACTTAATGAAATCACAATTTCCGATAAATATCCAATACCCAACATGGATGAAATTCTTGGTAAATTAGGAAGATGTCAATATTTTACAACTATTGATTTGGCAAGAGG
>JAWNNK010000864.1:0-27194 GCA_035045065.1 Hirtodrosophila trivittata
AATATCGGGAGTACTGCTCTGCGATATTTTTGGACGTGGCCCAAGCCTTTGACAGAGTCTGGCTAGATGGACTGATGTATAAAATAAAAACAATGGTCCATAGTTGCACACACAATCTGCTAGAGTCGTACCTTTACAACAGAGCATTTTCAGTGAGATGCAACGTTGCCATATCAGTTGAGCATATCATAAAAGCTGGAGTTCCTCAAGGCAGCGTTCTTGGTCCTACCTATACATTCTTTATGCAGAGGACATCCCCACGAGTAGCCAAATGTTAATATCCACATTTGCTGATGATACCGCGATACTAAGTCGTTCAAAATGCCCACTGCGAGCAACAGCCCAACTTGCTGGACATCTGGCGACTGTTGAGAAATGGCTATCTGACTGGCGAATAAAAATTAATGAGCAAAAATGCAAGCATGTTACGTTTAATTTAAACAAACAAGACTGCCCTTCAGTTACACCATACAATACTGTAATCCCAAAAGCAAACGAAGTAACGTATCTTGGCGTACACCTTGACAGATGCCTCACCTGGCGCAGGCACATTGATCTGGACCTACGGCTCCCAGCTCTGGGGAAATGCTAGCAGCAGCAGTATTGACATCATCTAAAGGGCAGCGTGGTACGTTCGGAACGAATACATCCATAGAGACCTGAATATCCCTCCAGTCAGAGACGTCGTAGTCCAGATAAAAGAAAAGTACCTCATGAAGCTCTCGGCCCATCCAAATCATCTTGCAAGAGATGTAACACGGTTTACTAGCCGATCTCGTCTTCGCCGCAACGACTTTCCAGCCCAACGATAAATACTTAGGGACCAGTAGACTCTAAGCAGTTGCAAATATAATTGTTTATTAATATACTTTTGTAAGATTTGTAAAATTATTGTTAGTCTCGTAAGAAAAGATCCAATAAAGTAAAATAAAAAAAAATATAAAAATTCCCGATCGGTGGTGTCTGTAATACCATGTGCATTGGTGAAACATATGAACAAACATGGTGATCTACTTTTATACGCTGCGAAGGAAACAACAATCCACTCTTACGGATGTCATATACAACAGCTAAATTTGTGACTACATCGCAACATTACGTGGCCTTTCAATACTGCTGACGTGCAGAAAGCAATCATCGGCGCAGATTTGTTAACCAAATTCCAATTACTTATAGATCTTTCTAACAAACGCTTAATCGATTGCGCAGTGTCAGATCGTCCCCGCCGTCTCTCTAGTGATAAGCTAGCAATAGCTTAATTTTTGAATTGAACAAGGCAAATGTCGATTCTCGAAAAGTCCATGGAGCAGCCTAATACATATGGTGGCCAAGAACGATACCGGTTGGCGTGCATGCGGCGACTACCGCAAACTGAATGCTGCCACAACACCGGATCGTTATCCCATCGCTCATATAATTTCTCTGAGAATTTACACCAAAAATCGGTTATCTCCACGGTTGATCTGGTAAAGGCGTATTACCAGATACCTACGGCTGACAATGATGTTCAGAAGACTGTAGTATGTTCACCATTTGGTCTTTTCGAGTTTGTATACATGCCATTTGGGTTAAAAAATGCGACACAAAGTTTTCAACGCTTTATGGATGACATTTTTCGTGGGATCGATTTTGTTTGCTACATAGACATACTCATCATGTCAAACACCATGGCTGAGTACCTTCGCATCGTTCTACAGATTCTACGTAACCACGGCTTGTGCGTAAATCTGAACAAATGCAACATAGCAAAAACAGAGGTTCGTTTTGTCAGTAATATTATCAACAAGCACGGAATTAAGCCGCCAACTGATCGAATTGAGTTCTGGAATTTCCATCTCCAAATGCACACCTTGCACTAAAGTGTGGCGCATCTGGAGCATCAGTTAGACGACGACGACTAGAAACCAAAAAACTTAACAGCACAGAGAAGAACTTCAGCACATACGACAGAGAACTTCTATCTATTTTCAACGCTGTGCAGTATTTCAGACACATGATCGATGCCCGCACCTTCATCACTAAGACTGACCACAAGCCGTTACTGTACGCATTTCAGCCACGACCCGAGAACATGTCACCTCGGCAAATCCGACATCTTGGTTTCATATCAAAGTTCACTACGACGATTGTACACATAAAATATACAGAAAACTCTATTAAAGATACATTTTGATGTCTTTGCTTAATTGCATCACCGACAGCTGTACATTTGGCGCAGTTCGAACTGGCACAGGGGGGACATCCTCAATTAACGAAATTACTTCAAGGCAATATATCTCTCAAGATTCAACGTTAACGCAATGACGATAATACAGAAATTTACTGTGACGTATCGACGAGGTATGTTCGACCATACGTTCCAAGAGTTCTTCGACATCAAGTGTTCACTTTTGTTCACAACTTGTGTCACCCGAGTGGAAAATCATCATCAACCAGATTCGTCAAAAATATGTGTAGCCTTCAATGAATGGAGAAGTTATAAGTTGGTGCATAAACTGTATTGCATGTAAACGAGCAAACATACACAAGCATAATCATCTAAAACCCAATAAAATCAACGTTCTAGGGGAAAGATTCGATCATGTGTACTTAGACATTGTGAATATGCCGTTGGAGCAACGCTATCGCTACTGCTTAACTATGATTTACCGTTTTTCTCGCTGGTCGAGGTCGTGCCACTGAGGGACATCACAGCAGGAACGGTAACAACCGTGTTCTGGACAAACTGAGTAGCAGGATTTGGAATTCCCAAAACGGTTACCACTGACCAGGGTCGCAGTTTGAGTCTGCGATTTTCAACAAATTAGCTTAATTTGCAGGCAGCAAACACATCAATCCAACGGCATTATAGAGAGATGGCAAAGATCGTTCAAGGCAGCCTTAATGTACAACGCAAATACGGCATGGCTACAATTGCTACCAACCGTTTTACGGAATCTTCATACTTGCTACAAGCAAGATCTGCAATCGTCTGCCGCAGAAATGATATATGGAGCACCTCTTCGCTTACCAAACGAATTCTTTGATGATCTAGATACGAAGACCAGCGCTGTTACATTTTTGTCAGAGTTCTGAGAGCTTATGTGTAAAATACGTCCAACGCAAACATCGCATCATATTAAGGCCAAGATGTTTGATGAAAGGAATTGAACAGTGTTCTCACGTTTTTAAGCAGATCGATGCCGTTAAATAACCTCTTGAACCACCTTATGCAGGGCGTTATGACGTCAAACTGACAAAGTTTAAGTACTGTACATGAACGACAAAGAAATTGCAGTATCAATTGACCGTCTCAAGCCCGCTTTCATCATCAAGGATGACGACAACATGCAGCAACAGCGAACCAAGTCCACGCTATGTACATACAAGAAACAATTTCGTGTTCGATTTTCCAATTTGTAACGCATTCACTGGAGAGGGAGTACTGTGGCACTGAAGTTGCTACTGATAGACAATTGATTGTAGCCCTCCAGCAAGATAACGATAAGTTTTGCCATCCCTCAGGATAAAAATCGTTAAGCTTCTAACGAATAATTCGAAACCAAAAACTAACAGTAAAACTTTTGAGAGTTAAATAAAAAGTAAAAATAAGACGAAATTAAATCAGAAGTTTTATGTTACTAAAGTGGTGAGCCCGACTAACGAATACGACATATTCGCTGCCCGGCAGGATACAATGTTCTATCTGGCAGAGAAGTACGCTACCAGTTTCTAAGCAAAGTGGTGAAAGTGCCACTCTACAATTCACGGTCATTAAAAAATTAAAAACAAGAAAAGCAATTTTTTGAGAACGACAATCAAATTGTTAAAATTGAAATGCAAGAAGAATTGACCCACCAACTAAAAATGAAAGCGCTTCGTGCAAATTCTGCGCTTCGGAAAGATATACCACGCATGTCGACACAACGTGCCACAATTCATCTGCCAAAGTTCACCCACAACAGCCCCCAATTATGGTTCGCAGAAGAAGAACGTTCATTTCGCCTACATAACGTCAGTAAAGATGTACACAAGTTTGATTTTGTCGCAGTGAATCTGGAGGAAGAAGTAGTTTTGGTTGTGGAAGATCTCATTATCCGTCCACCAACTACGAACAAGTATGAGGGACAACAGACACGACTTCTAAAAAGATTTGAAGGGTGAGGAATGACAGGGCTAAAACCATCCAAAATTCTTGCAAATATACGTCGCCTCGATCCAAACCCTGGCAGTGAAAGCATACTTTACTCTTTTTTTTTACGGAATTGCCGCAGTCAATTCGACCACTGCTTACAGTGTGGGACGAAGAAAAAGATCGCTGACAGAATGTTTGACGCTGCTGGCACCAACACCTCGTTTGCCACTACGTTTTCCAGGTTTTCCAGGACCAGATCATACCGTAAACGCATTCAGCGTACTTTATACCACTTTATTCCACCACCAGAACTTTGGGGATAATGCACAAAATTGCCGCTCGCCTTGCACACGTAATCAACAAATAAACATAAAACTCTGTCGTCCGCTGCGCTAGGCGACGCCAACGTCACAATAATCTACAACCTGACATCACGCATTAAATATCTCATCGATTCCCGATCGGTGGTGTCTGTAATACCACGTGCATTGGAGAAACATAAGAACAAACAATGATATCTACTTTTATACGGATGTCATATACAACAGCTAAACTTGGGACTACATCGCAACATTGCGTGGCCTTTCATTATTGCTGACGTGCAGACGGAAATTATCGGCGCAGATTTGTTAACCAAATTCCAATTACTTATAGATCTTTCTAACAAACGCTTAATCGATTGCGCAGTGTCAGATCGTCCCCGTCGTCTCTCTAGTGATAAGTTAGCAATAGCTTAATTTTTAAATTGAACAAGGCATATGACGATTCTTGAAAAGTCCATGGAGCAGCCCATTACATATGGTGACCCAGAACGATGCCGGTTGGCGTGCATGCGGCGGCAAACAAACGCTTAATCTTAGCAACAGCTAAAAAATACTTTGATTTATTAATTGAATAAGGCATATGTTGACCTTCAAAGAGTCCATGGAGCATCCCATAACATATGGTGTCCAAGAAAGATGCCGGTTGACGTGCATGCGCCGTTTACCGCCAACTAAATTCTGCCGCTACACCGCATCGTTTTCGCTCATATGATTTCTCTGAGAGTTTACACCAAAAATTGGTTTTCTCCACGCTTGATCTGGTAAAGGTGTATTACCAGATACCTATGGCTGAAATTGATGTTCAGAAGACTGTACACCATTTGGTCTTTTCGAGTTTTTATACATGCCATTGCAAAGCAAATGATGTCACTATACCAAACGGATCAGTTGTAAAAACATTTGCATTTGTAGACGAACGGTCATCAGGAACATTGATAAATGAAGAGTTGGCTAATAATATGGGTATTAATCAACCAGAAGAAAATCTTTCGTTAAACTGGATCGGCAATCATACAAAAGACGTTGCATCTATGCGCTGCGAATTTAGAATTCGTGCTGCAGACAGTACAAAGAGTTGGTTGCGTTTAACAGGCGATACAGTTCCGAACATGGAACTACCATTTAGTTTTTAAGTGCTGATTGTATGAATAAAAGCTATGAGCAATTGAAACATCTTCCTTTTAAAGGATATGCAAGTTCAGAACCAATGCTTCTTATTGGAATCGATAATTGTCACATACCGAAAACATTTCTGTTTAAGTAACGAATAAATTGCAGCTAAGACTTCATTAGGATGGTTAGTGTATGGATCAACACAGGCACACACAAAAGTCAACATCGGCACGATTGTTTTAAATATTTCATACGCATAAAACTGAAAATGGTTTGAACAATGATAGTCATATGTGAATGACCGACTACTTTACAGCAGAGAATTTTGGGGTTAAAATACCAGAAAAATGTTTGGAATCGAGCGTTGTTACTCGTGCACGAAAGTTGTTAAAAAAAACAACAAGAAAGCTGGATGATGCTTATGAAACTGGGCTTCTGTGGTCGGAAGATATGGTAAAATTACCCGACAGTTATGAAATTACTTTAAAGTGACTACGCGACCCTGGAAATAAGATTCTCAATACAGAAAAAGCAAGTACGAAAAGGCTATAATGAATCTGGTTAACAAAGGGTATGCAGTAAAACTATCAAAACACAAAGTCGATCATATTGGACCCCGAAAATGGTATTTACCACACTTCGGCGTCTTCAATTTCAACAAACCCAGAAAGATGTGACTTGTTTTTGATGCGGCAGCTACTGAATACTAAAATGTTAAAAGGACCAGATGAAAATCCATCAGTAACAAAAATCTTATTTCAGTTCCGATGGATTTCAGGTATAATTGCAGTATGTGCCGATATCAAGAAGATGTTGGGAAGACAAAGTCAGAGAGGAAGATCAGGATTTATTATGCTTTCTATGACGACATGGGAATACACAGGATATCATCGATACCTACAAAATGCAGGTGATAATATTCGGAGCAGCATGTTCCCCTTGTTGTGCTCAACATATAAAAAATTTAAATGCGCGTTATGCTACCGAAAATAAAGACAAGGCTACTAAAATAATCAAACAAAGTCAGAGAGGAAGATCAGGATTTATTATGCTTTCTATGACGACATGGGAATACACAGGATATCATCGATACCTACAAAATGCAGGTGATGATTTTCGGAGCAGCATGTTTCCCTTTTTGTGCTCAAAATATAAAAAATTTAAATGCGCGTTATGCTACCGAATATAAAGACAAGGCTACTAAAACAATCAAAAAAAAAAACAATTTTAAAATTTGTGGAACGCACCCGGCAAAGGATAGCATTTTAACAGGTGAATTATCATTAGTGGAGCTACGTCAGGCTGAACTGGTACTGTGTAAGCTCGCTCAGTCACAAACGTTGAAAGAAGAAATAAGAGAACTGCAACACAAAGGTTTAGTGTCGAAAAGAAGCGAATTTTATTCATTGTCACCACAATTAGATGAATATTATGTACTTGTCGTACATAGGACGCTTACGCCACAATATTGCCTTTAAGAGCAAGTCAGCCTATCATACTGCCAAAGGGTCACAGACTGACCAATTTGATCGTTCAACACTATAATGGAATATATCACCGTCAAAATGATGACCTAATTGTTAATGAACTACGACGTAAGTTCCGGGTGATAAACTTGCGCTGCACTGTTAAGGTGACTAAAGCACCATGTAAATTATGTAAAAATCAAAACGCAAAGGCCATTCCCACATTGATGGGAAAATTTACCACTGGATCGCGTCCCACCATATAATAGACCATTCACTTTTACCGGACTTGATTACTTTGGACCCGTAATAGTTACGCTTGGGCGTCGGCATGAAAAGCGCTGGGTAGCATTCTTTACTTGCTTAACAGTTCTAGCTTTTCACTTGGAGCTAGTGGAAGATTTATTGACTGACGCATTTATACTGCGAATTTCGTTGGTGCGGATAATGAACTAAAAAAGACAAAGGACTTGTTTGACTGGGAATACATAAATTCAGGGCTAGCAGAAAAGGCCATTAAATGGAAATTTAACAACCCTGGCAAAAGAGGTGTAGCCGTTCAACTATACAAGCTAAAGATGGGAAAATAAGAATTGCTGAGCTGCAGACAGGCATATTGAAGACACCAATATAAAGTTGGGTATTCGTGACTTATGAGGTAAAACTGCGTGATCGTTTTACGGTGTCGGAAATGTAGTGAAATACACAGCTCTACCATAATCAGACTTGCATATTAACCGATAGAAATAAGACCAAAAGAAATCGATGAATTTTAATTTTGAACAATCTTTGTGCATAAACTGACTGGTGCAACACTATTGAATAAACTTACTTATTTATGATATATAGTTCTATTAACGTTTATAAATGCGGGACTGGCACGTGGTATGACTTCGTATCATATTAAGGCAAATATGTTCTCGATGAGAGGAATTGAGCAGTGCTGTCACGTTTTCATTGCAGTATCAATTGACCGTCTTATGCCCGCTTTCATCATCAAGGATGACGACAACATGCAGCCACAGCGAACGAATTCCACGCCATGTACATACAAGAAACAATTTCATGTACGGTTCTCCAATTCGTGACTCCAAATCGTGGTTCTAGTGTCGAAATAGCGATTGCAATTGCTACTGACAGCCAATTGATTGTAGCCCTCCAGCAAGATAACGATAGGTTTGCCATCCCTAAGGATATAAATCGTCAAGCTTCTGACGATTAAAATTCACACGTAATCAACAGTTAAACTAAAAACTCTGTTGTCCGCTGCGGTAGGCGATGTCAGCATCACATTAACTAGCGACTCTGTTCTACAATATAAAAGCTGGAAAGGAGAACATTTAGTTGTTTTGTTAACCATTGTGTTATTACTCCATTGGATTGCCCATATTTTTTCGTCCTAACGTTTTTAATTTTTAGTCATAGGCAATACCATTGATAGCACTATGCGATTAGCGCGGTCAACATGCCCGTTTGCTGTTGGTGTGCGTACTTCATTTAATACATGCTTAACATGGTTTTCGTGATCTTTTGAAGTAAACGCCGTACCACGATCAGAAATAATTCTTTTAGGCATTGCCATATAGCTGGGTACTTCTTGTAATGTGTCGATGACATGTTTGATTGCTGTGCTATTAGCAGCGCGAATAATTGTGAGCTTGGTAAATGCGTCGACAATCATAAATATATGCTCGTTGCGTTTGGAACTTTTCGTAAATGATCCCAAGTGATCAATATGAATCGTTGAAAGGGGGATTGGCTGAATATCATCATAATGATATTGACCCTGGCGTTTACCTGATTGTTTTTTAAATGCGCAGCCAACACATAACTTTATACATCCTTTTACATAATTTCTCATGCGTGGTAACCATAATAAATTACCAATTCGGCCCAACGCCTTCTCAGGATATGATATCGTAGCTTCTTTGGTATAACCCATAGTAGTTTGTTGTTATATTTGCGATACATGCGACCTTGCTCTATAACATACTCGACATTTTCGGACTTATCTTTGGATTTCATATCTTTAACAATGTGTTGTCTTTTAGTCTTGTAGCTGAATTGCAAACAGCCAACCTGCTTCGCCGATTATGGTTTTGAATATTTTCAAACTAGCTGTTTCCATCTCATGTGCATTCTAAACTGGCGCTCGGCTCAAGGCGTCGACATGTTCCATTCGGGAACCTGGTCTGTGAACAATTTCTATATCAAATTCTTGTATACGCAACCACCATCGTGCAATACGTGGGATAAGTTCACGTTTTTCCATCGTTGTTCTAAGTGCGTTGCAGTTGGTAATGACTTTGATACATTTTCCACAAATATAGTACTTGAAACTCTAACGATTCGACTACGGCTAAGGCTTCTAGCTCATAGCTACAAAATTTCCTCTCTCTTGTAGATGTTGCTCGGCTGTAGTACGCAATAGGTTGCAGTTGCCGTCGTTCTTTCATCTGTAGCAACACTTCTGCTTGACCAATTGAAGTGGTATCTGTATGAAGCTCGTGTATGGCATCCAAACGATAACTCGCAACTACTGGCTTACATATAAGGTGTCGTTTCAATTCTATATTCACTATAGCTACCAACTGAAAGAAGATAAGGCTTTTGGGGTTAAAGCTCGCAATCTGGTACACTCGACCCCTCAAAATAAGATCAGAGATGCCTTCACCCAGCATGGACACAATGTAGTTAGCTTATACAACCCTCCCGCCCGCAAGGTGAATCGGAAAGAACCAGAAAAAAAAATATAAGAACTGATGCCCAAAAATTTCTTCTTCATTGAACTGTCCCGGGCCTCTAATAAAAGAGAGGCACTAAAAATAAACCTCATTGGGGTACAAAAACTCTCGGTAGAGATACCTTAGAAAGGTCTTGCAGCCATACAGTGTCACAACAGTGTCACAGTGCTTGAGGCCACACATTTGTGGAAAATGTGCAAAAGACCATCAAACAGCTCTCTGTAAAGAAACTGACAATGAAAAACTGTGCTGCATGAGCTGTGGAGAAAATCATGCAGCTTGGTTTAAGGGTTGCAGGGTATATAAAACCAAAGATCGGCAGCCAAAAATCAACACCACATTTAGTGTCAAACGTGTGGCTGGCGCTCAAAAGATTCGACAACAATTTGTACCGTCAACCATAGTGCGACAATTTATCTTATGCAGAGGCAACTCGCACAGGTACAAGAGTGGCGCCCATACAATATAGAACTGTTCCACAAGCTTCCTATATAGACATAGCATCGATGTGATGCTAATAACTGAAACCTGGCTGAAGTAGGTTGTATCCATCTTTATACCCGGCTACAACATACATAAAGCGGATCATCCAATAAATACACCAATAGGAGGCGCGGCGGTTTTAATAAAGCAAGAAATCTCGTATTTTGCAAATGAACCAAATAGGAACGCAAGACTACAAATGGCTACCATTCAGATCAACATCAGCAGACGTGAACTAACAGTCTAATCTTTGTATTTTCCTCCGAATTTTTCATGGTCATCAACGGACTTTGGAAATCTCTTCAGTGGCTTTGGCATCATGTTTCGGTGTAGGTTTCAATGCCAAAAACCGGCACTGGAGTTGCTTCAAAGGTGACACTGAAGGAACTTGCTTATTGGAGGCAGTGCATAATTCTTCGGCTCAATTTTTAGCTATTGGTGGTTCTACTCCTATTTTCTCAGAGCCATACGCCAAGCGCTATTGAATTTTTCGTCTACAATAGACTTCGTTCGGATGCTTTAAACGTAAGGCCAGAATACGAACTGCACTCAGATCATCTTCCTCTTGTGGCTGTGTACGATTGTACTACAAACGTGAAATCAAAAAGAGTTCAGCTGCTGCCCCCTGGATCGAACATAACTACGTTTCGTCGAGATTTGGAAGAAGCTCTTAATCTTAATCTTGAAATCTTGTCAGCAGATGACATTGAAGATGCACATGCTCTATTCATAAATAAAGTCCACGCAGCAGCTTTTATTGCAGCCCCTGTAAGAGAGCACCAAAGCACTAGGCAAAAGAATACACTTCCTCCTGCAATCAACGCACAACTGCTGATTAAAAGAAGATTCCGAAGGCCGTACTGTCGTACTAGAGACCCCAATGTGGATAGAGTGGTTACAAAATTCTCCAACAGAGTCAGAAAACTATTGGCAATACACAAACAACTGGAAACTGATCGCTTCCTGACAGGAATATCCCCAGATGGGCCTCCCTCTGGAGGCTGGCCAAAAGACATAAGCAACAGGTAACACCAAAATTTTCAATTAAAAAGGCTAATGGGTGCTGGGCTAGGTAAGCTAAGAAACAGGCTGAAACTTTTGCCGATGATTTAGAGTCACGCTTCAAGCCATTTGAAACTAGTTCAGTCAGTATGAACAACAAGGCTAATCGGATTTTGGATAGACCAGGACAATTATGTCTTCAATTTCCCCTATAACAGGAAGTGTCAGATCCCATCAAAATGCTAAAGTCTAGGAAAGCTCAAGGTGAGGATGGGCTAAATAATTTGACACTTAAAGCCATGCCAATCAAAGCTGTACTATTCTTGGTGCTTATATTCAATGGAGAGTAGGGAATGTCCTTCCTCTATGGAAGAAGGCAGGAATATGAATGATCCATAATTCTGGAAAAAAAATCCTTCTTCTTTGCATTCATATAGACCCATAAGTTTATTGTCAACAATTTCAAAACTCTTTGAATGATGCATATTAACGCGCTTGCTGTCGTTAAACAACATAACCAAGGAAATTCCTCCCTTTCAATTTGGTGTCCGAAAATCCCATGTTACGCCGGAACAGCTGAACAGAGTCAACTTTATACAACTTTAGTCAACTTTATACTACAAGCTTTTGAGGCCAAAAAGTACGTAGTAGAAGCGTATCTTGACATAAAACAAATGTTTGACAGGGTCTGGCATAAAGGTCTGCTTAGCAAAACCAAGCATCTTTTGCCACCACAGCTCTTCCTTATTGTACAAAGCTACCAGAAAAAGCTTCCTTATCGTACGAAGCTGACAGATAGAACATTTTCAATGGTACTAGATGGCTATGATTCCAGCGTTAAAAAGATTGGGGCGCGGTTCCCTTAGGGCAGTGTATTTGCACCCACTCTCTATACGCTGTTTACCCATGACATGACTTCTGGTGCGTCCATTGATATGGAACACCCACAAGATCATCGCATGGCTACGTTTGCAGATGATACAGAAATTTTACCCAGAAGCTTTTCTATATACGAAGCAACTGACGTCCTCCAACAATGCTTATACAATTTTGAAAGGTGGGCAAAGAATTGGAACATCGGAATAAGCCCAAATAAATGCGCCAATGTAACCTATGCTCTGCGTAAGGCCATCTGTCCTGGAGTATTTCTCCAAGGCGAGCTTATGAAACAACAATCAAGCTACAAATAGTTAGGGGTGCATCTGGACAGGCATCCGAAGCTTAACAGTTATATTAGGAGTATTTCATGCGCAATAAATTCTAAGAAAGCAAAATTTAAATGGTTTCTTAACAGCCGAAATAAACTGTCATTGAAAAATAAGGTGACCATTTATAAATCCTGTTTGGCTCCTGTGGCTTTACGGAATCCATATATATCGGATTGCTGCTAAATCTCATCTTGAAGATCAGAGTCTTCCAAGCCAAAACACGTCATATGCTCTCTGGGGCACCCTGGTACATGCGAACAGCCGACCTGGAGAAATATTTAGGTATTCCGAAAACGTGAACGATATTAATCTGCAAGCCATAAATTATGGCCTCCGATTGTGTAGAAGATTGCGCAGAAACCATCCGATAGATCTCATCGATAGAAACCCTTAAAATTTTCGTTTCCATTACTATTCTTACCATTACCCTCCTTGTAAATAGATCCATGATTAAGTTAATCTTGGATAATTTAATAAAATAAATTAAAGTTGTTTTTAAAATAACAGTAAAAGTTAATAAAAAAAATTAAATTAAAAATAAAAAAAAAAAAAGTGCGGATTATCATTGAGCCGGTTTTTCACATATGTGTGTTTTTCCCACCTTGAGGCATGGTGAGTTTCTAGTCTAAGCATCTAACTTATTTTTAATAACAATTTCAGGCAGTACAATGATTTTTGTGTAATTTAATGGTAAAGGTATTAGTTTTTACATATCATATATTTTGTTTGAGATGACTGGTATATTTATGCTAAAAATTAGTGTTCTGTTTATGGTTAATGAGTTTAATGAAAGTCCTTGGTCTGCTAGGGCCTGACTTATGTTCTTTATTTCTATAGAGTTTAATATTTATTTGGATGTTATCCCTAATTTGGCAAACAACAAGCTTTCTGCTATGTTGCAAAACCGATGTTTTGTAATATTAGAATGTTATGTCTCCTAGGTCCGCTGTTGCTGTAGGGGAGTAATGTATGTAGTCGTTGTTTTACATCGTCTAATTTTTCGTATAATGTCAGTCTTAGTTCGGTGTGTATGGTCGTGTGGCAAGTTATCTAGTACCTTCGTAATTTTTACTACTGTATCTTCGTAGCCATTTAGGTGTATTTTGTGTTTAATGTTTTTAAATGAATTTAGCACTCTGGCTGGGCCCAAGTGTATTTTTAGTAGTGGTTGGTCCTTGTCCAAATAATCGAATATCATTCGTTGTCCGTATTTTAATGTTAGCCTGTAAAGTTATTGGGAGTACAAATTAGTTCGGTCCGTTTTTTTTGGCTTCAAAAAATGTTTTTACTTTTTGAAAAAAAAATTAAAATACATCATTCAAAGTATTGTCCATCAGAAGCGACTACTTTTTCCTATCTCTCTGGTAATTTTCGAGTACCATCTCGAAAAAATGAGTCCTCTCTGGCGTCAATCCAATCATCGAGCCATTTTTTGATTTCTTCAAAAGAGCCGAACCTGTGGCCGCCCAAATCGTTTTGCATCCGTCAAAAAAGCCAGTAGTCGGAAGGAGCAAGGTCTGGAGAAAACAGCGGGGGGGTGAAGACCTTCCATTTCAGCGCTTTCAGGTAATTTTATAGCAACGGGGCCGAGCGTTGTCATGTTGCCAAATCACCTTGTCATGCCTTACTGCCGTTTCTGGCCGTTTTTCACACAATGCGCTTTCCAAACGCATTAGTTGTGGTCGATAACGATCCGCATTAATGGTTTCGCCTGGATTTAGCAGCTCATAGTAGATCACACCCGTCTAGTCCCACCATATGCAGACCATGACCTTTGAAATGTGGATGTTCTGCTTTGGTGTCGATGTAGACGATGATGATGTAAATATGCCAGGCCTGGCATATTTTTTCTTCTTGGGATTATCGAAATATATTCACTTTTCATCTCCAGTCACGATCCGGTGCAAAAATCCCTTCCTTTGATGTCCTTCAAGAAGCACTTTGTGAAAAATCGCCTTTCGACATCTCTCGGCTTCAACTCGTACGGCACCCAATTTCCTTGCCATTGAGTAAGTCCCAATTATTTTAACCGAAAGGAAATTGCTTGCTGAGTCACTCCCAACGATTCTGCGAGTTCAGTCTGCATTTGGCACCGATCTTGATCCAATAAAGCCTCCAAATCCTCATCTTCAAACTTTTTGGGTTGACCAGGATGCTCTTTGTCTTCAACGCTAAAAACACCACTTTTGAAGTGTCGAAACCACTCTCTCCATGTCTTATCGGTTGAAGCAGATTCACCATAAACTTCCACAAGCATTCGATGGGCTTCAGCTGCACTTTTCTTCCCATTAAAAAAGAAAATCAAAACTTCCCGCAAATGTTGTTTATTCAACACAAATTCAGACATTTTCGAAGAGGCAAGAAACAATGTTGTGGTCAAAAAAACCGCTGAAGCACACTAATTATTATTTACAGATGTCAAACCTTTCCAATGGAATATGTATACACTTCCAAGATTGGCAACAACTTACAGGTGCAGCCATCTTTTGAAAACGGTCCGAATTAATTTGTACTCCCAATATTTATTTATTTATTTATTTATTTATTTATTTATTTATTTATTTATTTATTTATTTATTTATTTATTTATTTATTTATTAATTTATTTATTTATTTATTTATTTATTTATTTATTTATTTATTTAATGTCAACTATTAGCAGTCGACCAGAAAATTACAATTTTTAATATAAATTAAAACTTAAAAAATATATTTTAAATTTAAAAAATGAAATATTTAAGTAAAAAATTTAATTTAATATCTGGGGTGTTCAAAATAAGAATATTAAATGATCCAACATTTGTTGCGAGGATTGGGAAAAACCCAGAAAAACCCAATCAGATCACTGTGATTAGTAATGAAAATTAGTGCAAGTTACTACGTGCTAAAAAGTTAAGGATATGGTTCTTAATCATATCAAAAGAGGACTCTGAGTTGAAGACTCGGAATAGTCTGTTATAGTCAACACAGAGAACTCGAAAAGGTTCATGCAGAGAGTAGTTAGTATTACAAGTATTTAGAGAAATCGGTGTAAAGTTACGAGTACGTCTCAAAGGTACAGAAAAGTTAATTTGGCTCAAAAGCAGAGATGAGTCAATTTTGCCAATTATTAATTTATGTAAAAATAGAACTCCCAGCATCATGCGACGGTTAGTAAGAGATGGGAGGTTAATTAATTGCAATCTACTGTGGTATGGGGGCAAATCAGTACCTGGAACCCAGTTAAAGCCGCGAAGAGCAAAAAGAAGAAACTTCTTTTGAACAGACTCAATTCTGTCTTGGTGTACCGAATATTGAGGAGACCACACACAAGATCCGTATTCCAGAATAGGCCGAACAAGTGAAGTATATAGCAGCTTAGTCGTATAAGGGTCGTCGAATTCCTTAGACCATCGTTTGATAAATCCAAGAGATTGAGTCGCCTTGTTGACTGTAAGCGCGATATGTTTGTCAAATTTTAATCTATGATCGAGAAGAATTCCCAAATCGGTGACACAGTCTAATCTTTCAAGAGAAACACGGTCGAGCATGTAATTAAATGTGTGAGGCGTGCTTCTATAGAATGACATAACCTTACATTTAGAGCAATTCAGAAACAACAAGTTGCATTTACACCAAGCAAAAAACAAATCCAGGTCCGATTGCAATAAATACGGACAGTTGTTGTCATTATAAGATAAGCACAGCTTCACATCATCGGCGTACATTAGTACATAGGAGTGAAGGAAAATAGACGGGAGATCGTTAATGAATAAATTAAAAAGTAAAGGCCCAAGGTGGCTACCCTGGGGTACACCAGAGGTAACAAAGACAGGCTTAGACAGTGAGGATTTAAAAAGAACTTTTTGGGTTCTACAAGAAAGATATTCGGAAATCCACATAAGAAGGAAATCCGATAGTACTAAATTTTTTAAGCAAGAGATAGTGGTTAACGGAATCGAAAGCCTTGCTGAAATCTGTGTAAATGATATCAGTCTGCTTTTTGTTCTGAAAACCTTTAATAACAAGGGAGGTAAGCTCAAGTAAGTTAGTGGTAGTAGATTTCGATTTCACAAAACCATGTTGGCAGGGTGAAATGATAGAGCGACATGAGTGTTGTAGTTGAGATGTTATTAGCTTCTCAAACACTTTAGGCATCGCGGATAATTTGGAAATACCCCTATAGTTTTTAACATCAGACTTTGAACCATTTTTGTGAAGAGGAATTATAAATGATTCCTTCCAAATGGTTGGAAAAGAGCACGAGTTAACAGACAATTCAAATAATTTAAGCAAGGGCTTACATAGAGAATCAGCACAGTACCTAAGTACACATCCTGGTACTCCATCTGGGCCTGGTGAATAACTTGGCTTGATTAAGTTAAGTTCGTTAAGTAACGAACTTTCCAGGATCACAGGACTAAAAATGCAGTTAGATTTCGGCAAGGTATACGGATAAGGGGAATTAGGCAGAAAGCTAGAAGATGAATAAGTAGTTTGGAAGAATTCTGCAAAAAGATCGGCTGAAGCCTGATCAGTATTTGCTTTCATGTCTTCATAAGAAACAGATGAGGGCAGTAAGGAAGTTTTTTGTTTAGTATTGACAAAGTTGTAGAACTGCCTAGGATTCTGAGCAAATTGCAAACGACAACGAATAAGGTAGTTATTGTAACAACGCGAATTACAAACAACAAAATTTGTTCTGGCTATAACATAACGAGAAAAATCAGAAGGATTATTCGAACTCTTAAATCTTTTATAATATCTAGTCTTCACATTTTTAAGCATTGCTAATTCCTTAGAGAACCAAGGAGGTCTATTAGTTCTCCTGGGTAGCTCATCTGGAACGCATTGGTCAAAATGTGATTTTATAATATTATAAAAGATTGAAGTAGCACTGTTAATGTTAGTACAAGAGTACAGTTGCGACCAGTTTGTTTCTAAAAGTAATGAATTAAGTTTTACAAAATCTGTTTTACGAAAACAGCGTGATTTAACGACAGGGTTAATAGAACAAATATGCTCACATGTAGGCAGTTCAAAAACTAAGTCTAATGTAGGATGATAGGGGTCTTCGGGGACAACTAAAGGACATGTTTGTATTACAGAACTAGAGAAAGGATCCGATGCAAAAATAAGGTCAAGTAGACGACCATTACAGTTTCGAACCGGATTAATTTGAGAGAGAGACATCTCTAAAAGCGAATCGATAAATTCGTGAGATGTGGTTGGCATCAAAACATTTGGAGAATCAGACCATACCACATCCGGCAAATTAAAGTCACCAAATACAAAGAGGAAATCACTACTAGAAAGTAGTGACGAAATGGACTCAATAGCAGAAATATGCTCCAGGTATACAGACAAATCGGACTGTGGCGGAATGTAAGAGGACGTTATATATATACAAATATTTTTATATATAATTTTAACGGCAATAAATTCAATATTAGTTAAGCAAGGAGATAAAATAGATTCTGATAGAAGATCAGAGTCTACGGCAATAAGCACACCACCTCCTATACGCGACAAACGATCGCATCTAAAAGATGTGTATTTATTGCAAAATAATGAAAAGTCTGAAATTTCGGGCTTTAGCCAGGTTTCAGTAAAGATTATAATGTTAGCATCAAACGAAAAGCTATCTACATAAAGCTTATTAAGTTTAGAGTTAAGCCCTCTAACATTCTTATATGTGATGGAAAGTATTAGTTTTTTGCAATGTTAGTAGGAAGAACTACAGGAGAAGGATGCGCTCTTTTTTTGGCCTAAACTCATGAACAATCATGTGTGGAGGCCAGAAATTAGAGTCACATATAGTGTTAAAGAAATCAGAAGATACGTTAATTTTGAGAATTATTTTTTAAGAAGAGATTTCTCTAGGAGTAGAGAAGCTAAATTTGGTAACCGATACACTAGCAGAAGATCTACTAGCTATATATCTGACTATCGACTCGCAAGTTGTATCAGCCGATAGTCTAGACACAAAAACTTGTCTACGGGGAGGCATGACAGATAAAGTAGGGAGTAAAGCAGGGGGACTAACTCCTTTAGAAGGGGCTGGGATAGGGGAGTGCTTATTTTTACATCTTGTAGCTTTCGCCACAGCTCCAGTAGATGGTGATGGACCAACTACTGGAGTAGTGGGTGCCGCAACAGGCGTAAATAGCGGAGTGGAATTGGGAAAGGTTCTGGGAGAAGGAGACAGAGAAAGTACAGGGGAAATGTCTAATATGTTAGGAGAGGGATTTAGGGTGGGGGATGGAGAAATGGCAATAGGTACGGGCACAGTTAAAAGCTCAGCTACTTCCGTACGACGCGGCTCAAAATTGAATTGACTAAGTAATTCAACGTTTGAGTCAAAATCGCTCGCCAGTCGTTTAGCTATTTTGCTCATTTTAACAAACTGATTGCGTACCATATTGTACATCTTGCTGAAGTCGCGCTGCATAACATAGCAAGATGGGCACGCCCATCGAATGCCGCCTTTTGGCTTAGCCGAGGCGGAACTGAGTTTATTAATTTTGTCGCAGTCACGTCCGGATAAACCAGCGCACTCAGAGTGCATCATATTGTCACACAACCAACAATAAATGAATTGAGGTTGAGCTGACTCAGACACTTTGAGTGAGCACGACTTAAAACAGCAAGACATAATGAAATGTTAGTAAAGAGATCAAGAAAAATTCACTCAATAAAAGAAATAGAGGAAAAGTAAACAAACAACGTTACAACAACAAAATGTAAGTTGATACGAACGCAACGCAAAGCGCGAAAGCGAAATGAAAATATAGAAGCAACTACTGCCGAAATTTAGAGCAACAACAACACAGCAGTGACGCCGCGTTAGGTGATGCGCTAAAAACGAAATTAAAAACAAAAACAAAACACAGCACAGACGCCGCGTTGGGAAAAAAATGTAAATAATTACTTACAAGAATAGATTTCAACGAAATAAAAAATCGCAAAGTGCGCGGAAACACAAAATAAGTTGAAAGCACAATTATACACAATTTAAAAAGCAGGTAAAGAAGGATAAAATGTTAATTTGAATAGAGCGCGAAAAAATTACACTACTAGGCTACTAGATATCGATAGATCGATATATCACATTGCTCAATAAGTTCCCGGCTTAACAAGGAAAAACACATATTTTTCTGAAAATTTTTTTTTATTCATCAATATAGTTTCCATCTTCTGCTACACACTCAGTCCAGCGCTTCTCCAACCTTTTTATGCCATTTTTGTAGAAGGATGAACTTTTACCCTCAAAATAGGTCTCAGTATCGGCAATCACCTCCTCATTTGATCGATATCTCTTGCCCTGGAGGTGTTTTTTGAGATCTGAAAAAAACCAGTAGTCACTGGGGGCCATATCTGGTGAATAGGGTGGGTGCGGCAGTAGTTCGAACCTCAATTCACTCAATTTCACCATTGTTGCCATAGACTTGTGGCACGGTGCATTATCCTGATGAAACAGCGGTTTCTTCTTTGCCATATGTGGACGTTTTTCCTTGATTGAGCGCTCCAGTCGATCCAGCAGTTTTATATAATATTCGCTGTTGATTGTTTTACCTTTCTCCAGGTAGTCTATAAATAAAATCCCATGTGCATCCCAAAATACGGACGCCATAACCTTACCCGCCAATATTTGTGTTTTGGGACGCTTCGGACGGCTTACACCGACTACCACCCAGTCAGAAGACTGACGACTGGATTCTGGAGTATAGTGGTGTATCCATGTTTCATCCATGGTTACGTAACGGCGAAAAAAATCGGTCCTATTGCGCTTCAAGATGCTTAAACACGTCTCGGAAGCATCGATGCGTTGTTGCTTTTGATCCGGTGTTAGCAATCGCGGAACCCACATTGAGCAGAGCTTTCTCATATCCAAATGTTCATGTAATATCGTAAACACACTGCTTTCCGATATCTTTGAGGCATCAGCTATCTCCTTTAATTTCAATTTGCGATCGGCCAGTACCACCTTTCGGATTTTTGCGACATTTTCTGGAATAAGTGCTGTTTTTGGGCGACCACTGCGTTCAGCGTCTTCGGTGTCCACACGACCACGTTTAAATTCATTGTACCAATCTTTGATGGCTGATTTTCCCGGAGAAAAATCTGGGTAATGTTTATCAAGCCAAGTTTTTGCTTCTACTGTATTTTTTCCTATCAAAAAACAGTGCTTAATCAGGACACGAAACTCCTTTTTTTCCATTTGTAACTTAAAAGCACGTGGTCGCAGAGTTGTAAAATTCTTATACAGAGCTTATGATAATCGACACTATCGATCAAAAATTATTGATGTTCGCTTTCTACTGCTCCTATATGTCGGGCCGGGAACTAATTGAGCGGTGTGGTAATGTGCGTTTTATTAAAAGATTTGAAAAGTGTTAGTTTTCTTTTTTTTCACTTTCATTTAAGTGTCGTTTGGTGGTTTCGTTAGCTTCCTAATATTCTGTTTATGAAGCTTCTGTTTCCTTGTCGTAATAAGGATAAGGCCGTTGTCTCGGAGGACTTTGTGAATGCTCAAACGTGGGTTAATTTATTCCTACGATTTTCCTTACGAAAAAGTATATTCCCTGTTGGTACATCTGGTGGTTCTGTTCTTGTCTAATTCAAGCGTTCTGTCCGTTTTTTATTTGCTGTTTCTGAATATAGAAACTGGCACCATTCGTATGGTATTTCAACGTTCGTCGGGTTTCTTGCCCTAATAATAGTGTTAAGTGGGACCCGGAGACCCATTAAAAAAGCATTTACATAGATTACGTCGTAAAGAGCTTTCTTCATTGGAAGGTCTAACGACTAGCTTACAACAATAGAGGAAATATGTAAAAGTTGGTTTCTGATTCTAATGATTTTAGAGAAAATCTTATTAAGTGGTAGACCATTTGGTAAAGTCTGCAACTCCCTTATAAGGATTGGCTGGAGTGGCGGTGATCAGCACTTGATGTTCGCTCTACACAACAGACTTATTCGATCGTTTATTTTGTTTTGCCTATTTGGTGATGATCAGTACTTGATGTTCGTATTTTCGATTTTCAATGTTTATTCCACCTTTGACATTCTCACTACACTTTGCCATTGTCGCTGAGTACTCACTCGTAAATTTACAGTGTTAGGATTATCGTCGTGTCCGAAGCGATCTTTGGTCCGTGAGTCGGCTGCGCCAGTTACCAGTACAATCCTGGTGGATCCAGTGAATCGCGGATCACTATGTTTGCTTGGTTTTCTTTAGATGTCTTAATAGACTTTTAGTGAGAATAAAATAATACAAACAACCTTCTCGTTTGGTTTTCAGATTAGAAGTGTCTTTTTATTTATAAATCTGGCTTCAGAAAGCCTCTACTTGTATACAAAGAATACGTATTTCGCTACGTCGGTTCCTTGGCGGATACCGCGTCTTAAATTACAATGTTTTTAATAATGCAGCTATGACACTTGTCTTCGTGGGTGGAGTACAAACTTATTTTGCCGCAACAGCATTTTTGGAAATGTTGAAGTGGACAATATCTGCGTTGAACAACATTGTACCAACCAGACATTGTCCGTAGGGGCTTTGGAGGCGGCGGGGGGACGGCCTTCCTTCTTTGTTTTGCTCTTGGTTTGATTAAGCTAATGCATTTGTGTTTTTGGTAATATTCGGCATTACGCTAGTCTGCACAATTTTAGTTTTGTGTAGCTTAAAATCTTTTTGTTTCAAAGTAAAGTAATAGAAAACGTAATTAATATTTAACAATTAAATTAAAACGGAAATTTTATAAATAATGTTAATAATAGGGATAACTTTAGTTTTGTTTACTCGTTTATGATGATAGCAAAAATAACAAAGTAATCAAGATTGGTTGGTGTAACATAAACCGTTATGGAGTGAGTGGATGGTATAATAACTTAATAACATTGTATGCGCTGTACACGGTAACTTCGGCCGTGCGCAGTTCGGCTGGGGGTGGGGATTGGAACAAGACAAACCCGCAATGTCATCGGCTCATTTGTTACAAATAATATTTATAAAAAAAGTCGCGTACTTAGGAGGGGAATAAAGGAATTGACAAGGGAAGAGGTTTGGCTATCAACAGACCCGTCGCTTCTTTGCTAGTAACGCCCTCCCTACCATGATCCTTTTTTTTTGCATAATATAGAACCTAAAAAGGATCCCTAGAATACGACTTTTCAGCT
Source organism: Hirtodrosophila trivittata (assembly GCA_035045065.1). Classification (NCBI taxonomy): domain Eukaryota; kingdom Metazoa; phylum Arthropoda; class Insecta; order Diptera; family Drosophilidae; genus Hirtodrosophila; species Hirtodrosophila trivittata. Next base: position 22,615 of record JAWNNK010000864.1, read on the forward strand.
ACACTATCCTCCTGTTAGGCTGCATGGTTCCGCAGATGGGCTTTTAGCCAGAAATCATTTTTACACCAAATTCAGCTCTATACATTTACTGTTAGTTTCGTTTCATAGCGTATAATTAAATATATGAAAAAATATTTCTAATATCCTAATTAATTAATTAACAATGACCAATAAGTTGAATGAGTAGAGATATACATAAAAAAATTGATAAAAAAATACAAATATTTATAATAATTATTTAGGTTAGTACATGCTAATTTCAGTGTTGGCTATGATTGGCATAAGTTCGGCCTTTGCAAATAAGTGCCATTTAGCGGAGACGCCGCATGATAATAAGCTCACTTGAAACTTATTCAGCACTTTTAGCAGCTCGACGTTTGTCCCACGAAGAAAGATCTTTCGGCGATAGTCAGTTGTAAGCTTAAAGCTTAAAAGCGGTTGAAATCAAATATACGCTCGCAGCTATAATGCCGGTTCAAGCTTAGCTTAGAATTATTAAACTCTATGTGGACAAAAAAAATTTGTTTAAATTTTAAATATTCTAATTAAAACTAATGATATTTTAATTGACCGGCAACGGTCGTATTCCCAAAATTTCCGATACAGCGGGCGTTCCGAGATTATCGTACAAAATTCACTCGCCATGCAGACTTTTCCTTTTTTTTCTCTGAGCCTAGCGCTTGGCTTAGGGTGAAGCTAGTTATTCCTTAATGGCCGGATCATGGACGCAAGCAAATCACCGTTTCCCACACGTAACTCGATCTGGCTTTAAGTAGTTGATTTGCATATCTTCAGGCCTGCTGTTGTATCTTCGCCCCACAGCCACTCACCAAGCGACATTTTACAGTGGGGATACGTAGCGTTAATAACAGCCTAACGCAACAGCACAATTAAAGGCGATGTAGGCTCCCCTCTTTTTTCCCTTATCACGTCCATTACACGCGAAATTTTAGTAACGACATATATAATATTATACATTATAACATTGATAGCGGAGTAATAAGGTAGCGATGCGGTCTTTTACCCCACTCCCAATTGCCGACGAGGTACAGCCGCAAATAAATCGCGTGATCCGATCAACTAGTTCCATCATACTTTTTTTCATATTTTTATTGCCGCTTTTTTGTCTTCGGACTCTATAGCGCATTTATCACTTTCTACCTTAACATATGGGTTGGCCAACTGCCTTTATAACTATGTTTATGTACATATCTTTGATTTAATTGTTCTTAAAGGCTAATGTTGTTTATATTATCTAGGGGGTGCAAACTTTTTAATCTTCGCCTGCTTAAGTTTATGATTAGACTAGTAACAAGTTGGTTTGGTACGGTAAGCCTGGCCGTGTATCTGGAGCTGTGTCGCCCAATTAGTTCTGCTGTGGTAGGCATGTTCAAGTCTTCATAGAAGAACTTTGTTTCTTACGAACCAGTCAGCTCCAGCCCATCTTCTCAGGGCCTTATTTTGCATTGTCTACAGTTTTTTTAATATGTGTCCTCGCAGCAGTTCCCCAAAGTGGAATTGTGTATGTCAAAACTGGCGAGTATCGCATTGTATATTTTTCTTTTGCTTCGTAGCGACAGTTTGCTAGAGCTCCTTAGCATCCAGTCCAATTTTTTTTTAATTTTAATTTGCAGCTTTTAAGTATTTGAGTGATGTGTGGAACGTATGTCAGATGTCTGTCAAATGTGACCCCGATATACTTAATTTAGGTGGCTCTTGGGATTGTAGCTCCTAGGGTGACGTTTGGGCAGTCTCCTCTTCTGGTGGAGAAAGTGATGTGCACTAATTTTTGTGTATTAACGGTTATACACTAGCGTTCCAGCTCTTAATCTCGTCTAGGTAGGCTAGTAGGGTAGCTGAAACTACTTGCGCAGACGTATTGCTGCTCAGTATTGCCGTATCATCTGCGTATGTCGCTATAGTGTATAGATTGGGACCGAGAACACTTCCTTGAGGCACACCCGGTCTTACTGGCCGATTCGACGATGTAGCCTGTCTTTTTGCGCCCTCAAAGCTTCTTCCCATCAGGTAGGGGGCTAGCAGTTTATAGAAATGTGGTAGGGCAGTCCTTATCTTGCTTAGGAGTACTAGATGCCAGACGCGATCGAAGGCCTGTTTGACATCAAGGAAGATTGCAGAACAGTATTTCCTATCCTCGAAAGTGCCCAAAATGTGATGGGCAACTTGGTGTATTTCTTCCGGGGTTCCATGCTGTCTTCTAAATCCAAATTGTTGGTCTGGTATTGACCCTCTTCGATCCAGCTGCACAAGTACTCGTCGCAAAAGTATTCTTTCAAATACCTTGGATAGTACTGACAGCAAACTGATTGTTCTATACGAGGCAATCTCTCCTGCGGGTTTGACTGGTTTTGGAATTATCACAATCGCAGCACGTTTCCAGCAGGCTGGAAAGTGCTGAATGTGAAGAATGCCATTACACAGAACTACAATGTATTCAACTGTGGATTCTGGCAGTGCGCTGAGTATTTCTCCATCTATTTGTCGAGTCCTGGAGCTTTTTTAGGTTTTACATATTTAATTAATTCCAATTCCTCATCCTTGGTGCATGGTAAAATAGTGTTGCCTTCTGCGCTTGATGAGATTTAGAATTCCTCTAGATTTTCGATGTTTGGCGATTCGGCGGTCAACAGCCTGGACTTCATCTCCCATGAGCCATGCACCAGATGAGCTGTGGATGGGATGTTGACACAGAGGTTGCCTCTTCAGTTTTCGCCAGAGTCGAAATTAAGCACAGGCTGATGAGTCGGCTTGTTTTAAAGCATCGCTGATTCGCTTGTTTTGAAGATCAGCCAGAAGATATTTGAGTTGCCTAGTGGACTCATTATATGATCTTTTGAGCTTGCCGTGTGTGTTCGTAGCCATCGATTCCTTGTCCATCGCTTATATGCCAGAAGATATTCGGCCTGCGTAGTCAGTGGAATGTTATGGCTGTAATGGCATTGTCTTCGATTTGAGGGTAGAGCAGCTAGGAGGGCGCGTCAACTATGGCATCTTGGAGTTTTTCTGCTACAAGGTCTACTACTTCGGGGGTGTTATGTACTAGATGTGATTGAATAGAGGATAAGTCCAGGCAGTCTTCGATACTCAGAAGTCGGTCACTGATTCCTTTGTAGGCCGCGAAGTCTATTGCAGTAGGGCTGTGCCCATTTGCTGGATAGCGAGAAGGGGCTCCAGTATATTATAGTGCTGATTGTGTATTGCTTCAAATATCATTACTCCTCGTTGGTTCGCTCTGTTGCTACCCGAAAAATGGTGCCAACCATTCTAATCACCAATAATAACTTTCTCCATTCCTTGACTGAGGAGATCATTGAAGTAATGTTCGCAGATATCAGCATTTGGCGGTAAATAGATTGACGTAGTTTCTAGTGTTCCGATGGGCGTTGGAAGGCTAATTGCTGACACCTGTTTTAATTGCTGAACATTAGTGCTGTGATGAAGGCCCTTGAAACACACTCTGTAAGGCTTGTCCTCCTTCAGTTGGTAGCAATGAAATTGAAGGTCCATTTTGGAGAAGTACTCTATGACAGCTCGGTAATCATCGCTGCAGCTGGCTAGAATTGCAGCGTCATTCCTTTTCGGTTTAACGACCTAAGAGTTTGGATCGTTCACTTGGTCTACTAACCCTTGTAGTTCCCCCATGCTTTTGATATATTGGCACAAGTGACAAGTTAATTGTTTTTTTGGAGGGCTGCTTTAAACCTTTCGGCAGCCGGATCGGTATTGTCAGCATTGGACATCATGATTGCAGACCTTATACGTATATTATGTTGGTTTTCCTTTACTGTATGTAACATAGCTGGCGTGGCTGCAAAAATATGCAGTGATGTTTTTCTGTGTGCCCCTATAAGTATGCACCGGGATTTTCTTATCCAGGACTCGATCCTACGGGATTCAAGCAAACAGCTGTTTGCTTGCACTTGCCGGCAGATCGCTGGCTTGGCCAACGGTTAAACTAGCTAATGAACAATATGAGAAGTTAAGAGCCCTAAAAGTAAGTGGGGCACAGAGTACAATCATATCGGAAGATTTTAAAATTACCAAAACTAAGAGCTCACACAAAAATTAGTGGGTTATTGCCAGGCTATTACCTCAAAAGACAAGGTAAAACATAATATTGGAACCACTAGTAAAATCAGACAGCATCAGGTTAAGGCAATTATTCTTTCAAAGTCAATAAAAAACTCTACCATTTAAAGCTGTCGATGTGGATAAAACAAAATGGCAGGGCTATATATTAGCTGATGCTAACTTTAACAAACTAGGTCGGGTGGACTTGATCATAGGAGCAAATTTATACCCTCAAATTCTAAGGAATGGAGTTGTTAAAATCGATGGTCAAAATACCGATTTTGGGTGGATTGTATCGGGATGTTCAAAATCCAAAGGTGGAAAAACAATAGTCGCTACAGTCATTCACATTACAGACTTAGAACGATTTTAGGAAATAGAGTCTGAAGATAAAGAGGATATAGAATCTGAAATATTTGATCAAAATTTCATAGAAACAACAGAAAAAGATTTTGGGAGATACAAAGTTATGTAACATATTACCTAAG
>JAWNNK010000865.1:0-34549 GCA_035045065.1 Hirtodrosophila trivittata
TATATGTAGTCAATGAATTAATGAACAATTACAATAATGAAAAGTGTCACTGCTATTAAACACATAATCTTCACTCTCTAGGAAGTTAAAAAGCTCAGATTTGAATTAATTCGTAATTTACAAAATATAAGGCAGCTTAATTCAGGGCTATTACCTCATCATCCTTTTTACAGAGACATGGCTTAATAATTATATCTCTATAAAAACTCGCTTTTTACTGCTATTAACTGATCGCACCTGTAGTAGTAATCTTCACTCTCTAGGAAGTTAAAAAGCGCAGATTTGAATTAATTCGTAATTTACAAAATATAAGGCAGCTTAATTCAGGGCTATTACCTCATCATCCTTTTTACAGAGACATGGCTTAATAATTATATCTCTATAAAAACTCGCTTTTTACTGCTATTAACTGATCGCACCTGTAGTAGTAATCTTCACTCTCTAGGAAGTTAAAAAGCGCAGATTTGAATTAATTCGTAATTTACAAAATATAAGGCAGCTTAATTCAGGGCTATTACCTCATCATCCTTTTTACAGAGACATGGCTTAATAATTATATCTCTATAAAAACTCGCTTTTTACTGCTATTAACTGATCGCACCTGTAGTAGAGGTTAGTAGAGTTAGGAAGCCGTTAATTTAAAAAAATTTCATCAATTGTGAAAATCCCTTAATAAACTGTCGGAAATAAGAAGTCATCCATTAAATTGTCTAAGTGAAGTGACTGACTGTGGTGGAGAAAGAGCAGTCAACGCTACAATTTTCTGTGGGTTTGGAATAATTTCACCAGCACTTACATTGTAACCCAAATATTGAACCGATGTTTTCAAGAAGGAACACTTTGTAAGGTTGAATGAAAACTCAGCCTTTGTCAAAACATTTAGAACTATCTGTTATCTTTCTACCACCTCGCATTTTGTTGAGGCAACTATCATGATATCGTCAGTATAGACGATAAGAAAGGAATATGCTAGATCTTCTAGCGCCTGCATTACTAATCGTTGAAAAACAGAAGGTGCATTTTTGAGCCCGAATGGCATAGATAAAAATTTGTAATAGCCATCTGGCGTTACAAACGCCGTCTACTCAACAGAATCCGAATGTAAAGGAATTGGGTAATATCCACTGGCTATATCTAGATATGTAAAGTAATAAACTCCTCCAAGTCTATTTATTTGTTTCTGTATAAGTGGTAACGGGTATCTATCAGCGACTGTGTTTGAATTTAGCTCTCTATAGCCAATACAAAGTCTGTCCGAACCATTTTTTTCTTTACCAATAATATAGGGCTTGCATAAGGTGAGCAGGTTGGCCTAATTATATTGAATATTAAAAGTTTTTTAATTTTTTCCCGAACTAAATCACGCTCTAATGGACTTAAACGATATAGCTTTCTTTGCACGGTTTTTGTTCGATCAATAAATTTAATTTTCATTTCGCCAATTCTGACTTAAGTACTTGGGATACCATTTATAAATGAATTTGAGTACTTTGTCAACAATGAATGTAATTTTATTTTATCTTGTCACTCAAGCTCAGTATCTATAACGGCTGGCTCACTGCCGGTACATAAATTAACTATTTTAGTTCTTGAAATTTTTAATTTGTTTGATAAAATAACAATATCAAAACCCTGATTTAGTATTTCGCGGCCAATGACAATGTCGTTTTGCATATCATCATCGCCTATTACATAAAACAAAATTTCAATACAATTATCAATTTTTACATTACTTACTATTTGTACAGTACTACATATTCCATTACTGCCTATACCTTTTAGCATAACAATATTGTTGAATCTTTTACAAGAAAATTTTGAACTTAGCTTTTCTTTCATCAACGAGAATTCCGATCCAGAATCAAAGGTGATTTAAAAAATTTGGTCTTTGTGGTTCAGGCATCCCTTAGGTACTTCAACGCTGCACTGCTCCACTCGCTTTTCCCGGTTGAATGTCTTGTTTTTATCAACTGCCTTCTTTGTACATTGGGTAGATATGTGACCCAATTCTCCGCACTTGTAGCAAGTTACATTTGATTCTTCACGGTGATGACCATCGTGTTTGCCGTGTCGTGTTTTGTCAGTCGCAAAGTGATTCTGTTGTTTCCTGTGTCTGCATTCAAACATTTTATGGCCCAATTTTTGGAAAAAATTACACTCTATCGATGATTGTTTTGCCGTTTACGATAAGTTTCAGACTGTTCCTCCATAAAGCCAATTTTCCTTTTATTAAAAGTAAACGCTTTTAATTCATACTGTAAATCGCCTCTGGTTCGAACATTTGATGTGAAACTTATACGCTGCAATCTGTTATCAAAGCTTGCCAGCAACGCAAGAGTCACAGAAACAGCAATCTCTTCAGTTTCCATTTGGCGTCATTTCGTTGTTAGATCGGTAACCATTCGGCTTGCATGAACTGCCAGTCTCTCGCCATCAGTCGGTCGATTTGATAGCATATTTAGAATCATGGCGGCTGGTGTTTCTATAGTGTCGAAGCGTTGTATAAACAATTCTTTAAACTCAAGCCAGGTAATATCAGCGTAGCACACTTGCGAAAGCCATTGTGAAGCGCTTCCCTCCAATGCTGAAGTTAATGCCACAACCATAGCATTGCCTTTCAATGCATTTTCTTGTAAAATTATTTCGACAGTAGTACACCACGATGAAGCGTTGGCGCCTGCCTTGTCTGGGTTGAATTTGGGTAGTTGCACAGATTTCCTTTGCCCTGCATCAAGCGCAGTTGTTTTCATAGCCCGCACAAGTTCAATTAAATTTTTATTCTGCAATTACATCATGATACGCCATGGTTCATCTACTGTTGGAGGTAGATGGCCAGATCCCACTTCTGATGTCAAAGTCTGCTCGTCTTCCATTAGAGCGAAGCGCGTTTCGATGGTTACACAGGCGATTACTCGAGCAAACTGGCCTCTCAATCATCTAACTACCTATGCCTATGCCCACGAACCACACTCGGCGACAGTGACAATACGCTGTCGCCCCGCAATAAAGGCTCTTCTTCAAGCGACAAAATAGAAACAACCAATCACAACACAATTAGAGGCTGATAAAACATTACCATAATGATGAAATTAGTTTTCTGGTGAAACACCCGTAAACGTATATTCATACACTCACACATGCACACTCACAACTACGCACTCTAAATATGCTGACATACATATATGTATATAAGTTTATTAAATAGTCTTTGACAGCCTTATAATTCAACTGACTACTTTTAAGACAAAATCGATCAAATTCATTACTCGATCTTATTTTTCTTGGTATTGATAAATTAAAATAATGCTTAGTCAGTCTGATAATATCAGAGCACAATTGTTTCAGAATCGGTCTGATTAATATTTTTTTCTAAAACAAAATTTACTTTTTAATACTCCGTTTAAAGTTTTGTGGGGTTCAATTTTTAGCCAAGCTTTGGCTAAAACGCTTCTTAAATTGTACTATTAATTAGGTAGTGTTGCAGTTAGATTTTGAGGTTTATATTTATTGGTTTCAGACTCCCCCTCGCAAATGAATACATTTATCACAAGATGAGTTTTAGACAAAACTTAACGTCAACCGCAAGTGAATGTCATGTACATGTACTATACATAATCCGGGTGATTTAGTCTCAGGAGGCTGCTCAGTGAATAAACTTAAGTCATCTTTGTGCTCAGCGGTTCCAATTTTTACAGCTGGAGGCTACCAACTGGTTCAAAAATTTCTATCTCAAGCTGACAGTTGTTGAGCATTCATCAACAAAAAGGAAAGTAGTCAGTAGTCGCTGCATAAGAATGCAGCCCAGAGAATGGAGTCAAGGTTGTTCAAAACATTGCATTTACAGAACATTTGATTAAGCTAAAAAAATATCGTTATTATCATATTCATCATTTCAAAAATACCTCTTCATCTGTAATGATCAGTTTTTCATTGTTGCGTATAGTTTGGCGACTGTTGCATGCTCATGTGACACACATTCTTAATTTTTCACTACTTATGCCAAAAAAAACGGTAGGTTTATGAAGATGTATCTTCAGCACGTTTATAACACCAATTGCTATGTAAATCCTGGCGCACTTTTTTGGCTTATCAATGAAGGTGGTTAATCAATTCACGTTGAAAATACAGTATGCTTTTTATTATAAATCAAAGTTACTCTCCTAAATAATGGGTAATAAACACTTGTCAATAATAGCTTGATAATAACTTAATAACTTGTCAACTGATCGTCCATTCGAAATTAGTGGCGTCGAATTTTTTTAGTCCGTTCAAAATAACGATGGGCGTACAGAGAAAACACCTATTAATTCTCAGTTTCTCAGCAAAAGATATAACATCTAATACATTATTATTTTAATTGTTGGGTCCCTGTGTCCCTTTTCTCAAGTTATACAGTCTGAACGCCGCCAACTTTGTTGGTGTTTTACTTATGTTGCAAAACTCAAAGATGTCGGTGTGCACAAATACCAGTCAACGCGGTTAATACTTTTATGCTGATCATTCAATTTAGCCAGTAATTAAGACAGTCAAATGCTTACTAGGCGGGCGTTAAGCCAAAATATAGAATTTAGCGCATTCTCTACCAATCATTTGTGATCCCAAATATTGTACGCACCTCATGATTGTACGTGAGTTTGCACCTAAAATACGTACTGTGCCTTGTATATCACCCCTCGAGCTACTAGTTGAGCCTTACATGCAAAATCTAATGTATATAGGAAACAGGCAGAAGTAAGCATCTCTCTCGATTAATCCTATCTGTCTGTATGATCACGTCCACCTTAGAGCTAGAGACACTAGATTTAGTACACAGGTATACCATGTGAAGATAACAATAATGTTTTAAATTTTAAAATTTCTCTCGCAAATCAATAAAAACGTTTAAATGCAGCTTTGCGCAGCTAGCATGAAGTCAAATGTGAAAGTACATTCGGATGTGATCAGTTAGACTATGCTTTAAAAATTTTAGCTAAGAGTATCTCTCCCGGGTCCCTTATGTATCTGATAGTATTTACACATAAATTAAAAGGTTGTTGGTAATTTTTTCTGTCCGAGTTAAAAAAATAATTTATTAAAAAGATCAACATGATTTACAATTATTGGCATCTCTTAAATTGAAAAAATTTAATTATTTTTAAATGAAAGCTTAGGTGATCACTTTAATTTCACTTCTATTTTTCAAAATTTAAGGATCGCGGCATCAAGGCGAGATTCTGAAGACATGCGTACGCCTGCTCTTCCATAAAAATTTGATCTTTGGTTTTGCCGCAGGCGACTCGAGCCCATTTTGGGTCCAGCAGATGATCACTTGATAAAACACGAAGCGTTTGACAATAAGGCCTATTTTCTTTCTTACCCTCGTCAAACAGGAGATCCTGTTCACTGCACAACGAATCCTTCATCATAGTGTTTGGGGAAAAAGGTGCTACCGGTTGTCCTGATATGAGAGACTTGCTTGGTGTTTCTGTTTCAAACGGTTGCGTTTTTTTCCCATATTGTAAAAAGTTCACATTCCAGGTAGGTAGCAATGATTTTCTGGCGCGCTTTGGTTCAGACAAAGGCACGCCTATATCTGCAAGCTTATTTAAATACTCAATTTCAGCGAAGTCAACAAGTTCAGCATTTGCTTCACTTCCTGTGGTGAAGCCAATTCTTGAATTGATCAACTTCTCCTCATTAATGATTTCTGCAAGATCCTCGACCAAACTTGATGGGCTAGATGGAACGTAAGAACGACCGTCTCGTTTTTTTCCAATTGCAGCAAGAGCATTTTTGAATGGAGTTGGGGTGCGTGGACCAACTGTATCTAAGAGAAAAGGTTTTTAGGTATTTGCATATAAATTAAGAGATTCTATACTTACTTTTATGTGGAGTTTCAATTGATGATGTCTCGAGTTCTTTTTTAATTTCCATTCCCACGCGATTGTAGACTTTTCTAACTGGCGTGCTTGCGCGTAAATTCATATCTTCAAATGTTGTAAAACAAGGCGATTTTAAAAATTGGCTTGGTGAGAAATGTACACTTTTGATAGGGGTTATAATTGGTGATCCTGCCAAATATGATTTGCTATCGCATTTAATCGGCGTGTTTGGAATCTGTCTACGGGACCGTTTAAGTATGTTGGGTTTATTGAGTCTAACATCGGAGTACTGCAAATGGATTGATAAGTTTCTACCACTCTGTAAATCAACAGTAGCGTTAGGGTCGTTACTAAAATCACTCGTCATATCGATAATTTTCTTTACGCCCACAGGCGATTCTTCACATGACTGTAGTGCTATATTTGGTACTACATTTGAGTTAGAAAAAATTCCATTTAATGGAGCTAATTTGCAATATAGAGCTTGTGGACATTTACTAACACCACCAGCTTTGATTAAAGTTATAAGATGTGTGCGTGAGCTTTTTAAATCACCACCAGAGACCGTTTTTACAGATTTCCGTTCAGCATCATATTTACGACGCATTGTTGAATTCCAGTGGTTTTTAATGGCATTGTCCGTACGTCCTGGAAGTAATTTTGCAATTTTAGCCCATTGATTACCTAATTTAAAGTGGGCGTTGTAAATAACTTTATCCTCCTCCTCTGTCCATGCTGTTTTCTTGATATTTGGGTTAAGATGATTATGCCAACGTTCACGGCATTGCTTTCCGATCCGTCCATTTAAATATCTTGCAATTAATGTCCATTTCTTGGGTCCAAAGCGTTTTACAAGCTCAATAACTTTTTCATCTTCGTCACGTGTCCAAGGCCCCTTGATAAGCTCCGGGTTCAGCACTTTTGCCCAACGCTGTTGTACTTGCTGTTCGACTCTATCTTTAAAGTATGAGCCAATAATATCCCAGCGGTCACCATGTTTTTCAACTAATGACTTCAGTAAAACATCTTCTGATTTTGACCAACGTTTTCCAAATCCATAGTGTAAATGTCCAGTTGTTGACTTTGCTTGACCAAGTAGCTGCATTTTAACCTTTGAATCACTCCCAGGATTTCCACAATCCGTATCCAAAATCGTTATTTGACTTTTTTCCGATATATATTTCACGCCCATTGTGGCGTTGCTACTTAATTTCACAAGACCATCATCATTCGTATCGTAGACTGTGACAGTGCCTTCGTTAGTTGACTGAGAGTATTTAGAATAGATACCAGTACCTTCCTCATCGTCAAAAATGCCACATACTTCATTGCCATGATCGGAATATTCAGATGCTTCCGATTCTCCAGATATTGGGCTACAATTGATGTCTGAATTATCATCGATAAGACTTGTACTGAGGTCAGCCATGGTGGTAATTTTTTATATTTGCTTCCTATTTGCTTAGTTTTTCTGTCGAAACAGTAGTAATATAATTTAGCATACTTTCTTCCAGATTTCAAATAAATAAGTTAACGTTGCCTCTAAAATATACACACTTAGGTACGGTTTGTGAATTCTTTTGACAGTAATGTGCGTAAATAATTCCAAATGAAATGGCCCTAAGCTGCCCTTTTAAATACAAGCACTGCATAAAGTCTATCGGAATTGAATTAGTACACACAAATGGTTGGACAGCATCACATCGGTCGATCTCAAGTCTTAAATTAAATTTAAGGGTACATTCTAAATAGAAATCATTAAGAAATTGTTTACACATAAATAATTGGTCATCCATTTATACAAATGGAAAAATAACGTAAACAAATGCATTTGGATTTACGAACCGAAGCAGATATAAATATTTATCTATTCACTGAGTCACTGACTTTGGCTCAAATAAAATAACTGTATATGATCTCAAAAGTTTTCGCAGAAAATAATACAATTTAAGATTAAATATTTTCCATGCATATAGCATTACTTTTAATATGTTGACAGCAAAACTGGATATAAAAGTTTTTTAGTACTTTACCACCATTTTATAAACGGCGTCGATAATATTTGTTATCGGACAATTTTCTTCCACCCATCAAGTTAATAATTGTATAACGGCGCTTTTAGAATAAGGTAAAAAACATGAACCTTGAGTTATTCTATATATATATATATATATATATATATATATATATATATATATATATATTTGCAAATTGTATATGAAGTGAACATAGTGAAAAATTGTTTTATATGAATTTTGCACATATGTATATAGTTAGCATATGCACTGAATATATGCAGATCGATGAAACATAGGATTGGTAGATCACAGCTTAGACTTTAATTTCATTAATATATTTTATGAAGTTCTTAAATTGCAATAAATGACATGCTAAGAGACCATCATGAAATTATAAAAACTTCAGGGATATCTTACTAGTGAGTGCCATTGCAATATTTTTCGTAATTATAAAAGCTTTTCATGTAGAACGCAAATACTAAGGGGCGATATTTCAGGCGTTACACCCTGATCTTTTCAAGTGGCGAAATTTGTGCTGAAACGAACAGTTTGTTTTCAATTATATGGAAAAATTAAGAACAATTAGAGTTATGGGGAATGTTCCTTGACAATCCTCTGACGAATTTCAGGAACAATCTTTAATTTAGGTATGTAGGGGCTACCAAGTTCAATATTTTCAATATTTAAACCACTGTTGCCAATTCAGTTTTCAAATCTTGATTTTGTAAGAGCCAAAAATGCAAGCAAAAAAGGAAAACAGCGGGAAACCATGAATGTTTTTCAATTTCTTTGGATTATTTTCCTAAAATAATTTTAAAAAAACATAAAGTTATAGAATTTTAGTTAATTTAATGAATATATGAACTTCATTACCACAATGAACATAGCTATGTCACGATTACTAAACGTATCTAACATACACGTAAGTATCTACTTCTGTTCTGTGTACAAAGTACAATTACCATCTGTATACATTGTAAAGATTCGATTAAACATTTAACCACTTGCCACTCGAAAATGCCTAATAGATAAAAGAAAAAGTACCGGGGTGTATGGCCAAGCAGAGTATAATTTAAAATTTTTATGCGAAACGATAAGACAGACGTAATGTAGAGGCTTTGTAGCGTTTCAATTAAGATTATTTGTAGCCGCTCTACTTCTCATGGTGGCATTTGGATGAGCGGGACCCCGGGCTTTATTATTGTGGCCTCTTTGTTAGTGAATTCCATATCATTGATTTTGATAGTGTCATTCCAAAAATGCACTGCATACGTTCCCTTCAGTTGGTAAGTGTTTCTCCGGCTAATGTTGCCGCTGAAGTTTTTTAGGATTACTAAACTGTTGTAAATTTTTTCTAGTTTCTGACTGTGATCGGAGTTACAAAATCTACTATGCGATTCCTTTCACTGAATTAGCTTAGAAATAAATTTTAGTGTGCTAAAATCAAAAGTTCTTATTTTATTTCATATTTTTATGGAATTTGAAATTTTATAACTTTTTCGTGGTGCTAGTCAAGTGTTTTTAAATACAAAAACCTCGTTACTTTCAAAATGTACCATTGAATTATTCTTTATTACAGGTTTTATAATTAGTTTTTCGTAATAAGTTGGCTCTAGTTCTGGTATTTTAAGTATGCAGATTATTACCGTTCTAATGTGGACAACAGGCACATTAACGCACTCTAACATTTCTGCAATTGAAAGTTTGTTAAATTATTTTTATTTTTTTAAATATTATCTTTTTCTTTTAACTCCACTTCCCTAAGGAATAGGGTATGTATTTATTTTTTTTAAAAAATACTAGTTGATCACAAAGTGACATAACATACATAGGAACTTTTTGACTTTTTAAATATATATAATATACTCATATTTACATATTTGAAAATATTAAATATTGACAGGTATTAGTGTAAAACTCTGGTCGACAGATCTACTGGATGGTACCTTCTTCTTGCCGTCATGCAAGTCCATTGGGGTGACCACCAAGGAGTCGCACATAATTTGATGCGTGTTTTTAAAGGACATCACCAACCCTTAGATCACTTTCGATATCGCAGAATTATAGCCAAATTGACTGACTTGTTTGCCCATTTCCCAAAAAGAAAATTAACACCAAAATGCAGAAGGAGGCTTTCCGAAAGTAAAATGTATTTTGTTTCATTGACAGCTTCAAACTGCATATCTAAAATTAATAACAGTCTTTTCCACTAAAACCATGTTTTTTTGGTTATCAACAATACTGGTATTTACAAGTAATAAGCATGCCGAAAATTATAAAATAAACTCCTTTAAGGTTATTGTTATACACAGTATCAGAAATAATAGTTGTTATTGACTTTCCAGAAAAAAATTAACATTTTTTTGTTTAGTGATATTGGATCTAATAATACATATAATACATTTGCAGCGTGTAATGCAATTTTTTGCAATTTAGCCGTGCTTTCCTTACATTAAGTACGAAACAACTGTTCAAATAGTCCAGAAGAGCTACTGCAGTGTGATGATAGCGCGCAATCAACAGAAGTTTAGCAGTGAAATGCACATAATCTATTTTATTTGCAGTCCATGCACTAATCACGTTAAAGAGTTTCTTAATGGCAGCATGTGCCGGAGAGCAGTTGAATTCAAGACTTTAATTTTTGGAAAAATAATTGGTCATCCATTTGTACAAATAGAAACTGAACGAAGGTAAATGCATTTGTATTTAAGCACCTAAGCATAGATAAATAATTGCGATCAATACATTTTGTTATATTATCAAATTGCAATACATGACATGCTAAGAGAATTTCTAGAAGTTAAAAAAAATTATAGGACATCTTATATGTGAGTCGCATTGCAATATTTTTCTTAGATATACAAGTTTTATATTTAAAACGCAGTCTTCGGCTATCTCTCGTTTCGAGCGGACGTGTTCTTATCTCGCAAAGAAAGTTGAGTTTATTCGTACAGTGCAAAACAGTGCAAAACAAAACAAAATTTTATTCGCAATTGCCCCACGGTCACCAAATCTGGGGATTGCCAAGCTTTCCGATAGTTCCCTTTAAAAAAAACGCAAGCCAAACCAGAAACTTGACATTTTTGTCCTCGAATTACCACGGCTTAACGGCCACCAACAATAGATAATCCAGAATTCGTCATTATCTCATCTGTTCAGTGTGAAAAGAAAATATAAAAATATTTCATGTTTGCTGTGCACCGCGCATTACAAATTATCTTCAAAAAAAAATCGAAAAAGATTTCCAGCTTACGAGATGTTGGTACAATCTCAAAATGAAGCGGACAATTTATTAACACCTCCGGTGTACTGGAATTTGCAAATATCATAGAAGCTACATGAAATTTTCAATTATGTGAAGAGAACGTTCTCGCTGCCTATGTAGCTGACATTCTTGACGGAGAAATAATTGAAGAACTTAAGTCCCAAGAAGTCACCGCCATACACAAATTCTTGAAAACTATCGACGGAGTCTCCAAGCCTAGTGGCGTAATACTATTAACAGTTGACCCATCTATAATCATATTACCATCCCATAAAAAATAGACATTGCGTAACACTCGTGAGTACACCCTCCAAGCCTATGAGATGCAAAACTTGTGAACGGCTTAAACACACAGCAAAACATTGTGACATTGTGCTCACTTGATAACGACAACAACAACTACTAGGAACTCACTCTAAATTGATTCTTCCTTCGACTCTTCGTCAGATTAAGCTATGAGTGAAACCTAATTGCTCTCTTAACATATTAAAAACATTTAACTGCATATAATATCTCTCTTTTCTTCCAAGGTAATGTCTCTATTACTATTACAGTGGAATTTAAATGGCTATTTAATTAAACAATTATCACGAACTTCTAATATTAATTAGGAAACGAAATCCAGATATTATATGCTTGCAAGAAACGCACATCATATCTAACTTTACTTTAGTCCACACCCCCAGACCATTCAAAGGCTATTTCTTCAACCTCTCATCCAACCATGTTGAAAACAAGGCGTTGGTATTCTTATTCGTAAAATATATATATATACCCCATAAAGTTATTCCTTAACATTAACTTAAATACCATCGTTATTGAAATTCTTTCCCAACCTAGCTATGTCTGCTTTAATAACTATATTCCCCCATACCAAAACAAACATGCCAGCGATATTCTTCAAACCTTGAGAATCTCAGGCAAGTAGGGGACTTCAATTCGCGAAACCAATTTTGGGGATCTTGCTCCACCGATGCCAAGGGTCGACAAATTGAAAAAGCGATTAATAAAACAGATCTAACGATCCTTAACGATTCCCTTACCCATTTTTCTAATCATAGGTTCATCTTTGCTTCCCCATTGTAAATGGTATATTTCCAAAAACTAACATGGTAGTGATAGTTTTCCGATCGCAGCTACTCTAAAGAAACATTTTAAAACCTTTAAGCCCAAATTTAATACCGAACTAGCTAACTGGAACATCTACCAGACCGAATGCGGTAAATATTTTGATTTTAAACCGTCCATAAATCTCAATCTGACTGCAGCTAGAATAACTAAGCCAATCCGAACCTCTGCTAACCTCTCCATCCCCCTATTGGTGGAGTCCTGCATTTTTTTTGCTGAGGAAACAGAAACAAACTTTATGGCATTAATTTAAAAACGCACAATCCTCATCAAACCTAATTGCTTATACAGGAAAGCCAACGCAAAATGTAAAGAAAATCCTTTCAGACCTTGACAGCAGATATGTGCCCAACAAAAAATATATGGGCAGATATTAACACCCTTATAGCTAAATTTTTACCCCGGTAAAAACTATTAAGGACCAAAACATAGATCTCTTCACTTCAGCCGACATTGCCAAAGCTTTTGGTAAACTACGGTCTACCTACTCGAGTGATACTAATTTCCCACAGGAATATCAGTCCCTCAAAAATCATTTTCTAACAACTCAGAACTTGCCAATCAATCTATCCAGGAACTCCACCCATCTGGAAACCAAATTTACTGCTGCAGAATTAGAAATGGCAGTGCTTCATGCAAAAGCTACAACTTCCAACAACTTTATTAGCCAAACAAAAATTGTTGAAAATGTAAACTACTTTGTTTGAAACAGGAGCCTACCCCATATATGGCGCTCGGCCATAACCATTCCTATCCTAAAACCAAGAAAATCATCTCATGAAATAAGTTCCTATAGACCCATTTTACTACTATATTGCCTTAGCAAAATTTTTTAATAAATGCTTGCCAAAAGAATCATCTGGTTCATACCAAAGAATAATCGTATCAGCCACAACCAATAAATATTTAAGCAATAACACAGCACGCTTGATCCTCTACTGCATTTCCACCATTACGCGTCAGACACCCTTTCGACAAAAAATCACGTAAGCGTTTAGTTAACGGATTTTGAAAAGGCATTTGATCGCGTGGGAGTCCATTATACTAGAACAACTAGCACACTGGTGTGTAGGTCCATAAATTTTCAACATGGTGAATGCCTTCATAGAAAGCGTTCCTTCCCTGATAAAGTCCACAACACTCTATCTAATTTGTACACGCTCGACAAAGGCATTCCTTAAGGATCGCTTCTCTCCGTAATCCTGATCATGATCGCCTTTCAACCATTCTTAATATAGTGCTTAGATACCGTAACATTGAATTGTCGGCTTACGCAGATGATGCTCTTATATATAGTAAATCTTAAACCACTGTAACTGTAAATAATGTATTTAATAATATTCTTAATGGCATTGTAACCTAGGGTAAAAACTCAGGAGTTAAGTTCTCTATTGATAAATGCAAATTTTTCCATATATGTAAAAAACATCTCTATAAAGTCCCCAATTTAACTATTAACAATTTAGAAATAGAACAGGTTAACTTTTTAAAAATATTGGGAATAACTTTCAATAAACGACTCACCTTTTAGCAACACTGCGAAGATGACAATATAAATTTAAACAAGCGACTTAATATAATAAAATTTGTATCGTGCAAACGATCGTTTATACATCCATCCACACCTATCCTAGCCACAATAGCATTGATGATACCTAAAATAGATTATGGTCTGTAAATTTACGGTTGGTGTGCACCATCCACCATCAAAATCACATTTCCACCGTATAAGGCAGCAGTGCGCAGAAGCATAGGTGCCTACCGAACTAAACCAATTAAATGTTTGTTAACTGAAGCTGGTCCCGGATATTTCAACAGGAGTCCGCCAAACTACTTTTAAGTTAATACCAAAAATATTGTGCTCCACAAACCCCCTACTAAGAAATACAACTATCGCAAATACTACAAGGTCATATCCACGATGCGAAGATGTATTAAATTCAGCAAACGACATGACATTGCTGGAATCCAATGCTGGAAATAAGATTAGCCCTCCACCACCATGAATTCTTAAAGACACAACCATCTACACCGGTGACTGCTCGCCAACTACCCCAACTGGAAAAAACATTACGAAATACAAAACGCATTACAAATTATCTTCAAAAAAAATCGAAAAAGATTTCCAGCTTACGAGATGTTGGTACAATCTCAAAATGAAGCGGACATATTTATTAACACCTCCGAGTTGTACTGGAAATTGCAGATATCATACAAGCTACATGAAATTTTCAATTATGTAGAAGAGAACGTTCACGCTGCCTATGTAGCTGGCATTCTTGACGAAGAAATAATTGAAGAACTTAAGTCCCAAGAAGTCACCGCCATACACAAATTCTTGAAAACTATCGACGGAGTCTCCAAGCCTAGTGCGTAATACTATTAACATTTGACCCATCTATAATCACTATTACCATCCCATAAAAAATAGACATTGCGTAACACTCGTGAGTACACCCCTCCAAGCCTATGAGATGCAAAACTTGTGAACGGCTTAAACACACAGCAAAACATTGTGACATTGTGCTCACTTGATAACGACAACAACAACTACTAGGAACTCACTCTAAATTGATTCTCTCCTTCGACTCTTCGTCAGATGAAGCAATGAGTGAAACCTAATTGCTCTCTTAACATATTAAAAACATTTAACTGCATATAATATCTCTCTTTTCTTCCAAGGTAATGTCTCTATTACTATTACAGTGGAATTTAAATGGCTATTTAATTAAACAATTACCACGAACTTCTAATATTAATTAGGAAACTAAATCCAGATATTATATGCTTGCAAGAAACGCACATCATATCTAACTTTACTTTAGTCCACACCCCCAGACCATTCAAAGGCTATTTCTTCAACCTCTCATCCAACCAAGTTGCAAAACAAGGCGTTGGTATTCTTATTCGTAAAATATATATATATACCCCATAAAGTTATTCCTTAACATTAACTTAAATACCATCGGTATTGAAGTTCTTTCCCAACCTAGCTTTGTCTGCTTTATTAACTATATTCCTCCCTTACCAAAACAAACATGCCAGCGATATTCTTCAAACCTTGAGAATCTCAGGCAAGTAGGGGACTTCAATTCGCGAAACCAATTTTGGGGATCTTGCTCCACCGATGCCAAGGGTCGACAAATTGAAAAAGCGATTAATAAAACAGATCTAACGATCCTTAACGATTCCCTTACCCATTTTTCTAACCATAGGTTCATCTTTGCTTCCCCATTGTAAATGGTATATTTCCAAAAACTAACATGGTAGTGATAGTTTTCCGATCGCAGCTACTCTAAAGAAACATTTTAAAACCTTTAAGCCCAAATTTAATACCGAACTAGCTAACTGGAACATCTACCAGACCGAATGCGGTAAATATTTTGATTTTAAACCGTCCATAAATCTCAATCTGACTGCAGCTAGAATAACTAAGCCAATCCGAACCTCTGCTAACCTCTCCATCCCCCTATGGTGGAGTCCTGCATTTTTTTTGCTGAGGAAACAGAAACAAACTTTATGGCATTAATTTAAAAAAGCACAATCCTCATCAAACCTAATTTCTTATACAGGAAAGCCAACGCAAAATGTAAAGAAAATCCTTTCAGACCTTGACAGCAGATATGTGCCCAACAAAAAATATATGGGCAGATATTAACACCCTTATAGCTAAATTTTTACCCCGGTAAAAACTATTAAGGACCAAAACATAGATCTCTTCACTTCAGCCGACATTGCCAAAGCTTTTGGTAAACTACGGTCTACCTACTCGAGTGATACTAATTTCCCACAGGAATATCAGTCCCTCAAAAATCATTTTCTAACAACTCAGAACTTGCCAAGCAATCTATCCAGGAACTCCACCCATCTGGAAACCAAATTTACTGCTGCAGAATTAGAAATGGCAGTGCTTCATGCAAAAGCTACAACTTCCAACAACTTTAATAGCCGAACAAAAATTGTTGAAAATGTAAACTACTTTGTTTGAAACAGGAGCCTGCCCCATATATGGCGCCCGGCCATAACCATTCCTATCCCAAAACCAAGAAAATCATCTCATGAAATAAGTTCCTATAGACCCATTTTACTACTATATTGCCTTAACAAAATTTTTTAATAAATGCTTGCCAAAAGAATCATCTGGTTCATACCAAAGAATAATCGTATCAGCCACAACCAATAAATATTTAAGCAATAACACAGCACGCTTGATCCTCTACTGCATTTCCACCATTACGCGTCAGACACCCTTTCGACAAAAAATCACGTAAGCGTTTAGTTAACGGATTTTGAAAAGGCATTTGATCGCGTGGGAGTCCATTATACTAGAACAACTAGCACACTGGTGTGTAGGTTCTTAAAATTTCAACATGGTGAATGCCTTCATAGAAAGCGTTCCTTCCCTGATAAAGTCCACAACACTCTATCTAATTTGTACACGCTCGACAAAGGCATTCCTTAAGGATCGCTTCTCTCCGTAATCCTGATCATGATCGCCTTTCAACCATTCATTAATATAGTGCTTAGATACCGTAACATTGAATTGTCGGCTTACGCAGATGATGCTCTTATATATAGTAAATCTTAAACCACTGTAACTGTAAATAATGTATTTAATAATATTCTGAATGGCATTGTAACCTAGGGTAAAAACTCAGGAGTTAAGTTCTCTATTGATAAATGCAAATTTTTCCATATATGTAAAAACATCTCTATAAAGTCCCCAATTTAACTATTAACAATTTAGAAATAGAACAGGTTAACTTTTTAAAAATATTGGGAATAACTTTCAATAAACGACTCACCTTTTAGCAACACTGCAAAGATGACAATATAAATTTAAACAAGCGACTTAATATAATAAAATTTGTATCGTGCAAACGATCGTTTATACATCCATCCACACCTATCCTAGCCACAATAGCATTGATGATACCTAAAATAGATTATGGTCTGCCAATTTACGGTTGGTGTGCACCATCCACCATCAAAATCACATTTCCACCGTATAATGCGGCAGGGCGCAGAAGCATAGGTGCCTACCGAACCAAACCAATTAAATGTTTGTTAACTGAAGCTGGTCCCAGATATTCCAACAGGAGTCCGCCAAACTTCTTTTAAGTTAATACCAAAAATATTGTGCTCCACAAACCCCCTACTAAGAAAAAGAAGTATGGCAAATACTACAAGGTCATATCCATGATGCGAAGATGCATTAAATTCAGCAAACGACATGACATTGAAGTTATCCAATGCTGGAATAAGATTAGCCCTGCACCACCATGAAACCTTAAAGACACAAACATCTACACCGGTGACTGCTCGCCAACTACCCCAACTGGAAAAAACTTTACACCGATGGTTCCAAATCCTAAACCAATGCGTCGTTTGCACTAGTTAACCCGTTATTTCATTGGGACATCTGCCATAACGTTACTCAGTACTTACAGCAGAATTAATTGCCATTTATCTAGTTATTAAATATGCTATACAGCAACCTGGAAAACATATTATATGGGTCTGAACAATATTTATAATACCAACAATCTCCTAGGCCAAATTCGGCACTATTGCATTCAGCACGCACACAATTTTAAGATACTTTGATTACCAGGTTACGTGGGTATCCAAGGGAATGAAGAAGCCGACAACAAGGCAAAAGCAGCAGCTCAAGTCCCATGCATTATGTTTTTGCCTGGCGCTAACAAAAGATTTAAAAACAACATCGATTCCACCCTTAATTCCCTTGATATAGTGCAATGGGACTCGTTTCACCACTGGCACAAAGGTCAGCCCCAACAAAATCAAATAAGAATTGCATCCGACGTGGGACAGAAGATAATGCCTGGTACTCACAAGGCTGAGAACCGAACATAACAGTCTGACAGTGAATGACCTGAGTGACCAAACCTAGTTGCCCTTATTGCGGCGGGAATCTTTGCATTAGGCATCTCCAAAGACGATTATTCTAGCCATCAAATCCATTTTCCAAAGTTCCCATCTATCCAACTAACTATCTAATCTAACTGAAAATAACATAAACAAGATAATGAATATTTTGAGAGTTAAGTCAAATCCAGGTTGCACAGCATCACATTTTGAGCGGTTGAATTCAAGACTTTAATTTTTGGAAAAATAATTGGTCATCCATTTGCACAAACAGAAACTGATCGAAGGTAAATGCAATTGTATTTAAGCACCTAAGCATAGATAAATAATTGCGATCAATACATTTTGTTATATTATAAAATTGCAATACATGACATGCTAAGAGAATTTCTAGAAGTTATAAAAAATTGTAGGACATCTTATATGTGAGTCCCATTGCAATATTTTTCTTAGATATAAAAGCTTTATATTTAAAACGCAGTCTTCGGCTATCTCTCGTTTCGAGCGGACGTGTTCTTATCTCGCAAAGAAAGTTGAGTTTATTCGTACAGTGCAAAACAGTGCAAAAACAAAACAAAATTTTATTCGCAATTGCCCCACGGTCACCAAATCTGGGGATTGCCAAGCTTTCCGATAGTTCCCTTTAAAAAAAACGCAAGACAAACCGGAAACTTGACATTTTTGTCCTCGAATTACCACGGCTTAACGGTCACCAACAAAAGATAATCCAAAATTCGTCATTATCTCATCTGTTGAGTGTGAAAAGAAAATATAAAAAAATTTCATGTGTGCTGTGCACCGCGCATTACAAATTATCTTTAAAAAAAATCGAAAAAGATTTCCAGCTTACGAGATGGGAATCTTCGAATGTTGGTACAATCTCAAAATGAAGCGGACAAATTTATTAACACCTCCGTGTTTTACTGGAATTTGCAAATATCTTACAAGCTACATGAAATTTTCAATTATGTAAAAGAGAACGTTCACGCTGCCTATATAGCTGGCATTCTTGACGAAGAAATAATTGAAGAACTTAAGTCCCAAGAAGTCACCGCCATACACAAATTCTTGAAAACTATCGACGGAGTCTCCAAGCCTAGTAGCGTAATACTATTAACATTTGACCCATCTATAAGACTATTACCATCCCATCAAAAATAGACATAGCGTGACACTCGTGAGTACACCGCTCCAAGCCTATGAGATGCAAAACTTGTGAACGGCTTTAACACACAGCCAAACATTGTGACATTGTGCTCACTTGATACCGCCAGCAACAACTACTAGGAACTCACTCTAAATTGATTCTTCCTTCGACTCTTCGTCAGATGAAGCAATGAGTGAAACCTAATTGCTCTCTTAACATATTAAAAACATTTAACTGCATATAATATCTCTCTTTTCTTCCAAGGTAATGTCTCTATTACTATTACAGTGGAATTTAAATGGCTATTTAATTAAACAATTACCACGAACTTCTAATATTAATTAGGAAACTAAATCCAGATATTATATGCTTGCAAGAAACGCACATCATATCTAACTTTACTTTAGTCCACACCCCCAGACCATTCAAAGGCTATTTCTTCAACCTCTCATCCAACCATGTTGAAAACAAGGCGTTGGTATTCTTATTCGTAAAATATATATATATACCCCATAAAGTTATTCCTTAACATTAACTTAAATACCATCGGTATTGAAGTTCTTTTCCAACCTAGCTTTGTCTGCTTTATTAACTATATTCCTCCTTACCAAAACAAACATGCCAGCGATATTCTTCAAACCTTGAGAATCTCAGGCAAGTAGGGGACTTCAATTCGCGAAACCAATTTTGGGGATCTTGCTCCACCGATGCCAAGGGTCGACAAATTGAAAAAGCGATTAATAAAACAGATCTCACGATCCTTAACGATTCCCTTACCCATTTTTCTAACCTAGGTTCATCTTTGCTTCCCCATTGTAAATGGTATATTTCCAAAAACTAACATGGTTGTGATAGTTTTCTGATCCCAGCTACTCTAAAGAAACATTTTAAAACCTTTAAGCCCAAATTTAATACCGAACTAGATAACCGAAATGCGGTAAATATTTTGATTTTAAACCGTCCATAAATCCCATTCTGACTGCAGCTAAAATAACTAAGCCAATCCGAGCCTCTGCTAACCTCTCCATCCCCCTATTGGGGAGTCCTGCATTTTTTTTGCTGAGGAAACAGAAACAAACTTTATGGCATTAATTTAAAAAAGCACAATCCTCATCAAACCTAATTTCTTATACAGGAAAGCCAACGCAAAATGTAAAGAAAATCCTTTCAGACCTTGACAGCAGATATGTGCCCAACAAAAAATATATGGGCAGATATTAACACCCTTATAGCTAAATTTTTACCCCGGTAAAAACTATTAAGGACCAAAACATAGATCTCTTCACTTCAGCCGACATTGCCAAAGCTTTTGGTAAACTACGGTCTACCTACTCGAGTGATACTAATTTCCCACAGGAATATCAGTCCCTCAAAAATCATTTTCTAACAACTCAGAACTTGCCAAGCAATCTATCCAGGAACTCCACCCATCTGGAAACCAAATTTACTGCTGCAGAATTAGAAATGGCAGTGCTTCATGCAAAAGCTACAACTTCCAACAACTTTATTAGCCAAACAAAAATTGTTGAAAATGTAAACTACTTTGTTTGAAACAGGAGCCTGCCCCATATATGGCGCTCGGCCATAACCATTCCTATCCCAAAACCAAGAAAATCATCTCATGAAATAAGTTCCTATAGACCCATTTTACTACTATATTGTCTAAGCAAAATTTTTTAATAAATGCTTGCCAAAAGAACCATCTGGTTCGTACCAAAGAATAATCATATCAGCCACAACCAATAAGTACTTAAGCAATAACACAGCACGCTTGATCCTCTACTGCATTTCCACCATTACGCGTCAGACACCCTTTCGACAAAAAATCACGTAAGCGTTTAGTTAACGGATTTTGAAAAGGCATTTGATCGCGTGGGAGTCCATTATACTAGAACAACTAGCACACTGGTGTGTAGGTCCTTAAATTTTCAACATGGTGAATGCCTTCATAGAAAGCGTTCCTTCCCTGATAAAGTCCACAACACTCTATCTAATTTGTACACGCTCGACAAAGGCATTCCTTAAGGATCGCTTCTCTCCGTAATCCTGATCATGATCGCCTTTCAACCATTCATTAATATAGTGCTTAGATACCGTAACATTGAATTGTCGGCTTACGCAGATGATGCTCTTATATATAGTAAATCTTAAAACACTGTAACTGTAAATAATGTATTTAATAATATTCTGAATGGCATTGTAACCTAGGGTAAAAACTCAGGAGTTAAGTTCTCTATTGATAAATGCAAATTTTTCCATATATGTAAAAAACATCTCTATAAAGTCCCCAATTTAACTATTAACAATTTAGAAATAGAACAGGTTAACTTTTTAAAAATATTGGGAATAACTTTCAATAAACGACTCACCTTTTAGCAACACTGCAAAGATGACAATATAAATTTAAACAAGCGACTTAATATAATAAAATTTGTATCGTGCAAACGATCGTTTATACATCCATCCACACCTATCCTAGCCACAATAGCATTGATGATACCTAAAATAGATTATGGTCTGCCAATTTACGGTTGGTGTGCACCATCCACCATCAAAATCACATTTCCACCGTATAAGGCAGCAGGGCGCAGAAGCATAGGTGCCTACCGAACTAAACCAATTAAATGTTTGTTAACTGAAGCTGGTCCCAGATATTCCAAGAGGAGTCCGCCAAACTTCTTTTAAGTTAATACCAAAAATATTGTGCTCCACAAACCCCCTACTAAGAAAAAGAAGTATGGCAAATACTACAAGGTCATATCCACGATGCGAAGATGCATTAAATTCAGCAAACGACATGACATTGAAGTTATCCAATGCTGGAATAAGATTAGCCCTGCACCACCATGAAACCTTAAAGACACAACCATCTACACCGGTGACTGCTCGCCAACTACCCCAACTGGAAAAAACTTTACACCGATGGTTCCAAATCCTAAACCAATGCGTCGTTTGCACTAGTTAACCCGTTATTTCATTGGGACATCTGCCACAACGCTACTCAGTACTTACAGCAGAATTACTGGCCATTTATCTAGCTATTAAATATGCTATACAGCAACCTGGAAAACATATTATATGGGTCTGAACAATATTTATAATACCAACAATCTCCTAGGCCAAATTCGGCACTATTGCATTCAGCACGCACAAAATTTTAAGTTACTTTGAGTACCAGGTTACGTGGGTATCCAAGGGAATGAGCAAGCCGACAACAAGGCAAAAGCAGCAGCTCAAGTCCCATGCATTATGTTTTTGCCTGGCGCTACAAAAGATTTAAAAAAACAACATCGATTCCACCCTTAAATCCCTTGATATAGTGCAATGGGACTCGTTTCACCACTGGTATAAAGGTCAACCCCAACAAAATCAAATAAGAATTGCATCCGACGTGGGACAGAAGATAATGCCTGGTACTCACAAGGCTGAGAACCGAACATAACAGCCTGACAGTGAATGACCTGAGTGACCAAACCTAGTTGCCCTTATTGCGGCGGGAATCTTTGCATTAGGCATCTCCTAGACGATTATTCTAGCCATCAAATCCATTTTCCAAAGTTCCCATCTATCCAACTAACTATCTAATCTAACTGAAAATAACATAAGCAAGATAATGAATTTTTTGAGAGTTAAGTCAAATCCAGGTTGCACAGCATCACATATTGAGCGGTTGAATTCAAGACTTTAATTTTTGGAAAAATAATTGATCATCCATTTGCACAAATAGAAACTGAACGAAGGTAAATGCATTTGTATTTAAGCACCTAAGCATAGATAAATAATTGCGATCAATACATTTTGTTATATTATCAAATTGCAATACATGACATGCTAAGAGAATTTCTAGAAGTTATAAAAAATTATAGGACATTTTATATGTGAGTCCCATTGCAATATTTTTCTTAGATATAAAAGCTTTATATTTAAAACGCAGTCTTCGGCTATCTCTCGTTTCGAGCGGACGTGTTCTTATCTCGCAAAGAAAGTTGAGTTTATTCGTACAGTGCAAAACAGTGCAAAACAAAACAAAATTTTATTCGCAATTGCCCCACGGTCACCAAATCCTGCGATTGCCAAGCTTTCCGATAGTCCCATTTAAAAAAAAGACGCAAACCAAACCAGAAACTTGACATTTTTGTCCTCGAATTACCACGGCTTAACGGCCACCAACAATAGATAATTCAGAATTCGTCATTATCTCATCTGTTCAGTGTGAAAAGAAAATATAAAAATATTTCATGTTTGCTGTGCACCGCGCATTACAAATTATCTTCAAAATAAATCGAAAAAGATTTCCAGCTTACGAGATGTTGGTACAATCTCAAAATGAAGCGGACATATTTATTAACACCTCCGAGTTGTACTGGAAATTGCAGATATCATACAAGCTACATGAAATTTTCAATTATGTGAAGAGAACGTTCTCGCTGCCTATGTAGCTGACATTCTTGACGAAGAAATAATTGAAGAACTTAAGTCCCAAGAAGTCACCGCCATACACAAATTCTGGAAAACTATTGACGGAGTCTCCAAGCCTAATGACGTAATACTATTATCATTTGACCCATCTATAATCATATTACCATCCCATAAAAAATAGACATTGCGTAACACTCGTGAGTACACCCCTCCAAGCCTATGAGATGCAAAACTTGTGAACGGCTTAAACATACAGCAAAACATTGTGACATTGTGCTCACTTGATAACGACAACAACAACTACTAGGAACTCACTCTAAATTGATTCTCCCTTCGACTCTTCGTCAGATGAAGCTATGAGTGAAACCTAATTGCTCTCTTTACATATAAAAAACATTTAACTGCATATAATATCTCTCTTTTCTTCCAAGGTAATGTCTCTATTACTATTACAGTGGAATTTAAATGGCTATTTAATTAAACAATTACCACAAACTTCTAATATTAATTAGGAAACTAAATCCAGATATTATATGCTTACAAGAAACGCACATCATATCTAACTTTCTTTAGTCCACACCCCCAGACAATTCAATGGCTATTTCTTCAACCTCTCATCTAACCATGTTGCAAAGCAAGGCGTTGCTATTCTTATTCGTAAAAATATACCCCATAAAGTTCTTCCCCAACATTAACTTAAATACCATCGCTATTGAGATTCTTTCCCAACCTAGCTATGTCTGCTTTAATAACTATATTCCCCCTTACCAAAACAAACATGCCAGCGATATTCTTCAAACCTTGAGAATCTCAGGCAAGTAGGGGACTTCAATTCAGCCAATATTGGGGATCTTGCTCCACCGATGCCAAGGGTCGACAAATTGAAAAAGCGATTAATAAAACAGATCTAACGATCCTTAACGATTCCCTTACCCATTTTTCTAATCATAGGTTCATCTTTGCTTCCCCATTGTAAATGGTATATTTCCAAAAACTAACATGGTAGTGATAGTTTTCCGATCGCAGCTACTCTAAAGAAACATTTTAAAACCTTTAAGCCCAAATTTAATATCGAACTAGCTAACTGGAACATCTACCAGACCGAATGCGGTAAATATTTTGATTTTAAACCGTCCATAAATCTCAATCTGACTGCAGCTAGAATAACTAAGCCAATGCGAACCTCTGCTAACCTCTCCATCCCCCTATTGGTGGAGTCCTGCATTTTTTTTGCTGACGAAACAGAAACAAACTTTATGGTATTAATTTAAAAAAGCACAATCCTCATCAAACCTAATTGCTTATACAGGAAAGCCAACGCAAAATGTAAAGAAAATCCTTTCAGACCTTAACAGCAGATGTGTGCCCAACAAAAAAAATATGGGCAGATATTAACACCCTTATAGCTAAATTTTTACCCCGGTAAAAACTATTAAGGACCAAAACATAGATCTCTTCACTTCAGCCGACATTGCCAAAGCTTTTGGTAAACTACGGTCTACCTACTCGAGTGATACTAATTTCCCACAGGAATATCAGTCCCTCAAAAATCATATTCTAACAACACTAGAACTTGCAAAGCAATCTATCCAGGAACTCCACCCATCTGGAAACCAAATTTACTGCTGCAAAATTAGAAATGGCAGTGCTTCATGCAAAACCTACAACTTCCAACAACTTTATTAGCCAAACAAAAATTGTTGAAAATGTAAACTACTTTGTTTGAAACAGGAGCCTGCCCCATATATGGCGCTCGGCCATAACCATTCCAATCCCAAAACAAAGAAAAACATCTCATGAAGTAAGTTACTTTAGAGCCATTTTACTACTATATTGCCTTAGCAAAATATTTTAATAAATGCTTGCCAAAAGAATCATCTGGTTCATAACAAAGAATAATCGTATCAGCCACAACCAATAAATATTTAAGCAATAACACAGCACGCTTGATCCTCTACTGCATTTCCACCATTACGCGTCAGACACCCTTTCGACAAAAAATCACGTAAGCGTTTAGTTAACGGATTTTGAAAAGTCATTTGATCGCGTGGGAGTCCATTATACTAGAACAACTATCACACTGGTGTGTAGGTCCTTAAATTTTCAACATGGTGAATGCCTTCATAAGAAAGCGTTCCTTCCATGATAAAGTCCACAACACTCTTTCTAATTTGTACACGCTCGACAAAGGCATTCCTTAAGGATCGCTTCTCTCCGTTCATGATCGCCTTTCAACCATTCATTAATATAGTGCTTAGATACCGTAACATTGAATTGTCGGCTTACGCAGATGGTGCTCTTATATATAGTTAATCTTAAAAAACACTGTAACTGTAAATAATGTATTTAATAATATTCTTAATGGCATTGAAACCTAGGGAAAAAACTCAGGAGTTAAGTTCTCTATAAATATATATAGATATAAATGCAAATTTTTGGTTCCAAATCCTAAACCAATGCGTCGTAACGTAGTTAACCCGTTATTTCATTGGGACATCTGCCACAACGCTACTCAGTACTTACAGCAGAATTACTGGCTGTTCACCTAGCCATTAAATATGCTATACAGCAACCTGGAAAACATATTATATGGGTCTGAACAATATTTATAATACCAACAATCTCCTAGGCCAAATTCGGCACTATTGCATTCAGCACGCACAAAATTTTAAGTTACTTTAAGTACCAGGTTACGTGGGTATCCAAGGGAATGAGCAAGCCGACAACAAGGCAAAAGCAGCAGCTCAAGTCCCATGCATTATGTTTTTGCCTGGCGCTACAAAAGATTTAAAAAAACAACATCGATTCCACCCTTAAATCCCTTGATATAGTGCAATGGGACTCGTTTCACCACTGGTATAAAGGTCAACCCCAACAAGAATTGCATAAGAATTGCATCCGACGTGGGACAGAAGATAATGCCTGGTACTCACAAGGCTGAGAACCGAACATAACAACCTGACAGTGAATGACCTGAGTGACCAAACCTAGTTGCCCTTATTGCGGCGGGAATCTTTGCATTAGGCATCTCCTAGACGATTATTCTAGCCATCAAATCCATTTTCCAAAGTTCCCATCTTTCCAACTAACTATCTAATCTAACTGAAAATAACATAAGCAAGATAATGAATTTTTTGAGAGTTAAGTCAAATCCAGGTTGCACAGCATCACATATTGAGCGGTTCAATGCAAGACTTTAATTTTTGAAAAATAATTGATCATCCATTTCCACAAATAGAAACTGAACGAAGGTAAATGCATTTGTATTTAAGCACCTAAGCATAGATAAATAATTGCGATCAATACATTTTGTTATATTATCAAATTGCAATACATGACATGCTAAGAGAATTTCTAGAAGTTATAAAAAATTATAGGACATTTTATATGTGAGTCCCATTGCAATATTTTTCTTAGATATAAAAGCTTTATATTTAAAACGCAGTCTTCGGCTATCTCTCGTTTCGAGCGGACGTGTTCTTATCTCGCAAAGAAAGTTGAGTTTATTCGTACAGTGCAAAACAGTGCAAAACAAAACAAAATTTTATTCGCAATTGCCCCACGGTCACCAAATCCTGCGATTGCCAAGCTTTCCGATAGTCCCATTTAAAAAAAAGACGCAAACCAAACCAGAAACTTGACATTTTTGTCCTCGAATTACCACGGCTTAACGGCCACCAACAATAGATAATTCAGAATTCGTCATTATCTCATCTGTTCAGTGTGAAAAGAAAATATAAAAATATTTCATGTTTGCTGTGCACCGCGCATTACAAATTATCTTCAAAATAAATCGAAAAAGATTTCCAGCTTACGAGATGTTGGTACAATCTCAAAATGAAGCGGACATATTTATTAACACCTCCGAGTTGTACTGGAAATTGCAGATATCATACAAGCTACATGAAATTTTCAATTATGTGAAGAGAACGTTCTCGCTGCCTATGTAGCTGACATTCTTGACGAAGAAATAATTGAAGAACTTAAGTCCCAAGAAGTCACCGCCATACACAAATTCTGGAAAACTATTGACGGAGTCTCCAAGCCTAGTGACGTAATACTATTAACATTTGACCCATCTATAATCATATTACCATCCCATAAAAAATAGACATTGCGTCACACTCGTGAGTACGCTTTGCGGAAATAAAGATAAAGGTAGAACGTGGTACAAGTTCAATCAATTCTGTCAAATTTCCGAAGAATGTTACAAAACTGAAAAAGGCTATTTTTCAAATACAAATCTACACAGTTTGCAGTTAAAATACGATTCAACAAGCAGAACAGTTTACATTTGCAAATAAAAAGTGTATTGCTCTCTTCGATACAGGTAGCAAGCTCAATATTATACACGCAGACTTTTATTGTGATATAGGCAAGCTGAAGCTGGATGGTTTTAATGTATTTTTAATGGAATTTTGCGGTGGGTTAAATAAGATAAGACTAATCAGACATTTGAAGTGAGCACTTAAAATTGATGATCAAGAATTTTTCTTTATCTTTCACGTTGTCGAAAACAAAAACGTGGGTACACAATAAGTAATCGACGAAGAACTGGGTATGCATGCTGAGATTATGTTTATTTGTAATGGCTGACAAGTGCTCAAACAATAAAAATGAGCTAAATATTTTCAAAATTAGTTCTGAACATGACAATGATGTTTTTTTAAATTAATAAAACAGCAAGGGAAAAAGCTTAGCAAGAAGTCCGCCAACTAATTTCGTGTTATAAGCCGGTAAAAACAAAGATAACAAATGTAGAAACGCACACTGTGAGAAGGAACGAGTCACCGATTTTCTCGCGTCCGCGCAGATTGGCGCTTACGGAAACGTGCATTGCTGATGAACAAATCGAGGAATGACTTGACAAGGGTATAATTGAAGAGTCCACATCCTAGTTTACAAGCCCCAAAGTTCTTGTTAAAAAGCACGACAAGGTAATTGTAAAAGACCATTTCTCATTACAGATCATAGAAGATCACCGGGGTCGGCTACAGGAGGCAAATATATGTAGTACAATAGATCTGAGTCGATCAAAAAATACATCTCGTTTGTGACACAGCAGGGTCAATATCAGTTTTTGAGAGTGACTTTTGGGTTTTCAAAGTCACCTGGTGCTTTTCAGTGCCATGTCAATGCGATATTCCAGCATCTTTAACGCAGAGGCACAGCGATGCCTTACATGGATGATAGTATTAACCCTGCTAAATCCGAACCAGAAGCTGTACAAAACATAAAACAGGTAATTGAATTAAAGAATATGGACTTGAGTTCAATCTGAAGAAATGCAATTTTCTACAGACTCGTATTCAATATTTAGGCCATGTTGTCGAGAGTCGTAAGATTTACCCATCACCCGAAAATTCAAGCTGTAGCTAAGCTTATGATGCCACAAACAGTCAAGCAAATTGAGAGTTTTCTGAGCTTGACAGGATATTTATGAAAGTTTAAGCCGAATTATGCAGGCACACCTAGGCTTTAAGCCGAGTTGAGTTGAGCTAAGAATAAATTAAAGTTTAAATTTGATGTAGCAGAAGAGAATGCAATCAATGTCCTAAAAATGTTGCTTACCGAGAACCCTGTTTTAAATATTTACAATCAGTCGTAAAAAACAGAGGTGCATACAGATGCGTCAGCTGATGGCTTTGGAGCAGTTTTGTTGCAGGTTAACCCCGATGATGTTCAACTGCATCCGGTGTACTTTATGTCGAAAAAGACTACAGACGCAGAACGCAAATACAAAAGCTATGAACTAGAAATCATCAAAGCTTTGATCAAGTTTAGAGTGTATCTCTAAGGTATTTATTTTAATCTTGTAACCGACTGCAATGGTTTTATAGGGAGTACAAATTAAGATTGTGGCCAATCTTGGAAGTGTATACATATTCCATTGGAAAGGTTTGACATCTGTCAATAATAATTAGTGTGCATCAGCGTCTGTTTGTGACCACAACATTGTTTTTTGCCTCCTCGAAAATGTCTGAATTATTGTTAAATAAACAACATTTGCGGGAAGTTTTGATTTTCTTTATTAATGGGAAGAAAAGTGCAGCTGGGCAGTGAAGCCCATCGAATGCTTGTGGAAGATTATGGTGAATCTGCTTTAACCGAAAGTCATGCAGAGAGTGGTTTCGACGCTTCAAAAGTGGTGATTTTAGCGTTGAAGACAAAGAGCGTCCTGGCCAACCGAAAAAGTTTGAAGATGAGGATTTGGAGGCTATATTGGATCAAGATCGCTGCCAAATGCAAACTGAACTCGCAGAATCGTTGGAAGTGACTCAGCAAGCAATTTCCTATCGGTTAAAACAATTGGGATTTATTCAAAGGCAAGGAAATTGGGTGCCGTTCGAGTTTAAGCCGAGAGATGTCGAAAGGCGATTTTTCACTTCGGAACTGCTTCTTGAAAGACATCAAAGGAAGGGATTTTTGCACTGGATCGTGACTGGAGATGAAAAGAGGATATATTACGATAATCCCAAGAAGAAAAAAATGCCAAGCCTGGTGAACCCGTCCCATCATCGTCTACATCGACACCAAAGCAAAACATCCACGGTTCATAGGTCATGCTCTGTATACGGTGGGACCAGACAGGTGTGATCTACTATGAGCTGCTAAATCCAGGCGAATCCATTAATGAAAAACGGCCAGAAACGGCGGTAAGGCATGACAAGGTGATTTTGCAACATGACAACGCTCAGCCCCACGTTGCTATAAAGGTCAAAAAATACCTGAAAACGCTAAAATGGGAAATACCCCACCCGCCGTATTCTAAAGACCTTGCTCCTTCCGACTACTGGCTTTTTTGACGGATGCTAGACGATTTGGGCTGCAACAGGTACGGCTGTTTTGAAGAAATCAAGAAATGGCTCGATGATTGGATCGAGGCCAGAGAGGACTCATTTTTTCGAGACGGTAGAGATGGGAAAAAGTAGTCGCTTCCGATGGACAATACTTTGAATGATGTATTTTTTACTTCTTTCAATAAAAAAAAAATTTTTTAAACACAAAAAACGGACCGAAAAAATTTGTACTCATAATACAAAGACTTTAGAGAAGCAAAGTTTATGCATCAGGATGGCGCGCTGGATTATTTTCTTGCAGAAATATGGTTATACTGTCGAACATCGAAAAGGCATTCGAATGAATCATGTTCATGCTTCCCGTCGATATCCAGTGATGATCATAAGAGAAAGAAGTATTAGTATTGCCTTAAAAGACGCACAGGCACGCGACGACAAGATAAGAGCCAAAAAAAGAAGTGTATGGATATAATAACAAGAAATATGAAGAATATATCCTAAAATCGGGAATTTAATATAAGCTTTTTAGTGACGACGAGCTAGTAGTAGTGCCCAATAAAACGCAAAAGCGAATAACCAGCCGTGCTCATGACAGAGGTCATTGTGCAGCTGAAGACGAAGAAGCTTATTTGCAAAGAATATTTTTTACCCAATATTGAAGACAAAATTGAGTAATGTATAGAATGCTATTCCATGTATTGTAACAACTCGAAAAAGAGGCAAACCGGAAGGACCCCCTACAGAAAGAAAATGTTCCGTTGTATACATACCACATTGACTTTTTGGATCCACTTGAATCAACGCACAAGGACTATATGCACATATTAGCTGTTATTAACGAAATCAACTACTGCAAACGAAGTCATCACGAAGCTCACCAGTCAAAGCATCATATTTGACAACCCAGCATATATAGTCACTGATCGAGGCTCCGCGTTCACCGCACAAGATTTTGTGAAATACTGCGATGATGAAGGCATTAAACTTGTGAAGACGACTACTGGCTAACCAAGAGTAAATGGGAAAGCTGAGCGGGTAAAATTTATTATAATTTTTCCAGAAGCATTGACACGAGTCCTCTTTAACTCCTGGTTGGCGTTAAATTGAAGAGCAAAGATGATCACCACCTGCGAAGTATAATCGACAAGGAAGCAGCAGCAGAATTTGACGAAGGGCGCAACGAGCTACGACAGAAGCGAAGACCCAAATAATACAGCTGCAGGCCGAGAACTAGAAGTCGTACACCCTTCAATGCAAGAAAGCTAGACAGTACAATGTTGGTGACCTTATCGCCATAGAACGTACAAACACAACAATGCCCATTATGTCCAGAAAGTAGGCAGCTGCGATGGGCCAAAGAATTCTGCAAAGTGTGCCGAATATGAAGAAATATGAAGTCTTGGTCCATTGGCTACGATAGCGACGACGACGAGGACGGTGGAGACGAAACATTCGGGCCGAATGCTTTGTCACACTCGATGAATTTGGGTTGATTGTATGCCGTATAGCTAATTCACATCGATTATATAAAACGGCTACGACAACGGCTACGACAACGGCTATGACAACCCTAGACAACAAGTACGATTACGATTACGACTACAATGAAGATATGATGAATTTGCAATGTGGCGAATTAGCTGCTCCAAAGTACTATACGACGAAGGATGTTGGTGTATAACTCTACAAGAGACAAGTTCGACGATCGGCCTGTGTGGCTGTGAGAACGTACATTGTTTAACAAAGTTGTTTTATGGTTATTTCATTTGTTATTAATATCTGAATACCTCTATTACCATTTACTAATTAAAAAAAACCCACATACATTCCATTGTTAATTTCAACCACTAGTTAACAACCCAGTTAGGTCTGAGTTAAGCAAATCGTGACTTTTGTGCGGTACATGTTTACGATGTTGAACAGAAAAAAAAATTAATAAATAAATGTAATACATTTTTTTATTGAGTAACGTTTAGCACCATATTTACATAATTGTATTTGTTAGGCGTCGTGAAAGGTATTTATCATTTTTACCAACTGAGAGACGTCTTAGATATTGGCATTGTAGCAACCCCACCTAATAGAGCATGTTCCATTTCACTGATTCAATACATGACTATGGTGCATATGTATCCAAAAAACTAAGTTTGAAAATTTAATGAAAATGAAACCAAGGCTAATTTTTGCGTTGTGTGATTCAATATTCCATTATATATAGATTATCTTAACCTGATGGTCAGGCGGACGTTCTGGGGTGCTTCGGAGGAAGGCGTATACAGCTTGACCGGATATTCCACTCGGGTGAGCATCCAGACGGTTTCGGACGGCTCGACGTAATAGAGCTCGCGGGAACGCCGGCAGTCGTCTAGATATTCGTCAATCATGTCAAAGGGCACAAACAGTTCCGGTTGGTCCAGGCACTCCAGTGAGGATACCCTTGTCTCGGTATATCCGTGTGCACCCTCGTAAGTTTCCTGACTGGGTGATCCTCCCGAAGCGGGTACGTCCTCCACTACGGGGGAATACCTCGGGGTATCTGGGGTAGGTGTATCCCTCTCCTCCTGACCCTCGTCGGTCTCCTTTTTGGGGAAACCTCCCATAGAGGGTACTTACTCCACTACGGTGGAGCTCCTCGGCGTATCCGGGCATTATCCATTACCTCTCCGTCTGGATCGGGCTGCTCGGCCCTGTTGGATGTCGAGATGACGAGCAGGCGGCGTTCCAGACGCTGACCCGTTCCGATCCACTTGTTGTCGTTCATTGTTTTCTGCAATAGGGATTAACATAATTAGATCTCGTTTATGTATGGGGTATTACAGTAGTTAGTGAAAAGGGGTTGTAGTTTGACGCGTCCGGGGCCTGATCGTTTCCCGGGTTTATTTCGTCGCAGACGATTATTCTTTCCTCATTCTTTTCGCGATATTGGCCGTTCGTCGTTTACGGTCTCCTTCTTTGTTTAGAAGTACAATGTGGGGAGACGTGAACTTAATTACTTCATATGGTCCGTCAAAGCGAGGTGCCAGCTTAGCTGCGAATCCCTCTACCGCATTTGACAGATGATGCTGCTGTATTAATACCGATTTGCCAACCCTCGGCTTCCTGAGTCGTCTCCGTAGGTTGTAGTGACGCAGCTGGTCTTGTGACGCCTTTTGAAGGTTTGTTCCCACGATCTCGAACACTTCCTTCAAACTTGTCGCTCTTCCTTGGGGTGTTTGTGCCACGTGTCCCGATCCTGGTGTTACTTCGTCGTACAGCGCCGCAGGGAGCCTTGGTTCTTTTCCTTGCACAAGGAACGCTGGGGAGAACCCAGTAGAATCGGCCACGCTGGTGTTCACTGCCAGTGAAATTTCGGGTAGGAGTTCGTCCCAATCACATTGATGACCCTCTATCAGTTGTGCTATCATCATCTTCACGGTGCGAATTATCGTCTCATTAGGATTCTCCTGTGGCAATAAGGGGCGGTGTACTGCACTTCGACTCCCAATGTGTGAAGGTAATCGTTGAAGCCACGGCTGGTAAATTGCACCCCGTTATCGCAAACGAACTTACGCGGAATCCCGAAGCGACTAAGACCTTTTCTACCATCGCCGCTATCCAAGGGCACGACGCTTCCGTTACGGCTGTTTGAAGTGTTTCAAGTTGGTGTCGGTATAGAGCATCGGGAACTACGTTCAGCTTGCCTTTCCTGTAGTGCACGTCGAACTGGTACTGCT
This sequence comes from Hirtodrosophila trivittata, assembly GCA_035045065.1. Lineage (NCBI taxonomy): Eukaryota > Metazoa > Arthropoda > Insecta > Diptera > Drosophilidae > Hirtodrosophila > Hirtodrosophila trivittata. Next base: position 34,241 of record JAWNNK010000865.1, read on the forward strand.
GCAGCTCCAACGCCCATCGTGCGATGCGACCTGAGGGACTCTCAATGGAGTTAAGCCATTTCAGAGCCTGATGATCTGTGATAACGTTGAACCTGTAGCCCTCTAGATAGCACCTCAGCTTCCTTATCGACCAGATAATGGCCAGGCACTCCTTTTCCGTCGCTAAGTAGTTACCTTCCGCCTTATTGAGCTTGCGACTTGCGTATGCGATCACCCGTTCTTACCCAGCGATGGTTTGAGTTAACACTGCGCCCAACCCGTGTTCGCTGGCGTCGGTCTGCAGAACAAACTTCTCTGCAAAATCTGGAC